>APFE031344841.1:0-34551 GCA_000404065.3 Pinus taeda | reverse complement strand
ATAAATGGTTAAATATGCTAGAGGGTTATTTTTCTGTTCATGAATTTTCAAGTCGGGAAAAGATTGTTTTTGCTCTTCTCAAAGCAGCCCCCCACGTCAAGGACTGGTGGGAAACCTACTGAGAGCAGAAGGATGAAAGC
Organism: Pinus taeda; assembly: GCA_000404065.3. Taxonomy (NCBI): domain Eukaryota; kingdom Viridiplantae; phylum Streptophyta; class Pinopsida; order Pinales; family Pinaceae; genus Pinus; species Pinus taeda. Next base: position 34,411 of record APFE031344841.1, on the reverse strand, counting down.
ATAGGCTCACTATTTTCAGTCGCACCCACTTGGGATTCATTCCGAGATGCTATCAAGGAGAAGTACTACCCTGTCAAAATCTATGAGGAGAAATACACCAAATGGACCACACTGCGGCAGGGACGAGACCAAGATGTGCCAGAGTTCACAAACATTTTTCATACCCTTCGCACACAGTTGGGTATCAAAGATTCTGAGCTTCATCTGGTACTCAAATACCGCGGCTGCCTACATAGATACATCCAAGAAGAGATGAAGTTCTTGAACATCTCCTCACTCGGCATAGCATACCGATACGCTGTCAAAATCGAGCAAAAGTTCAAACAGAAGAAGCGAGACTTTGGATCTGCAAATTCGAAGCCCAAAGGACAAAGCCAAGGCAGGGTGAGCCAAGACAACCTGTCGAAACCGCAAGAAAAGAACAACACCACGAAGCCGAAGAAGGACACAGGAAAGTGGTGTGAGTTCCACAAGAGTCCCACTCATAACACAAGTGAGTGTCGGACCAAGCAGTCACTAGTGGCCGAGCTGAAGGCTTCCGAATCAGATACATGTTCTGACCCTGAGCCAGAACCCGACAAGGGGAATGGCAAAGGGAAGCAGATCATTGATGCGGATCCCAACATCACTGTTGTCACTGCCAAAATCCAGAAGGATGAGCCTGAAGAGCCGGAGGAGGAGGAACTCAACGCAATGGGGACCATTGCTTCCTAAGGGGGGAGGAATGATCCAGGTGGATGTTGGTGGCCACCCACCTATCCCATTTTGACGCCCACAACTATCTCTTTCAGTCTTTTCAGTTTCCTAAATTGTAGCACAGTTTACTATTTTTAGCAGTTTTTCGGGTCCTGAATGTCCGGAGCCGTTTTGAGGCCCTAAACGACGTTTTTTGGGACATTTGGGGGCAACATGGGTCCATGGACCAATGTTTCCCTTCCCAAAGTGGTAGTTCTCGAATAGATCTTTCTAATGAGCTATCATATGCGTCAAACGAAGATCGTATGCCAAAGTTACGACCCCGAGAAATTGATGTACCAATTTACCCAAAACGGGGCCCACAATTTGGCGTTTCATCTTTTAGGGGTAGGTTTTGGAATGTGAAGGGTTTTCCATTGTTTCTCAACAATAAATAGGCCTTCGAGCCTCATTGTAACACAGTTCAGAACAGTTCAGAGTCATGTAGCCGCACATCTCTTCTCAGAGATAAGCTACCATCGCCCTAGCTGGTTTATTTCCAATTCTGGTTGTAAACATATTTCAGTATTTTCCATTAATGAAATGAAGCATTATTTCTGCTGCAACTCTTTATTTATGGTTATCGCATCTCTGTATTTATGGTTATCTCTGTAATCTATTGCTTTCCTGTTTAAATCCGGATCAGTAGGCCCCTTCACAATGCTTGTCCAGACCCTCACATGCATAACCTGAATCTACTTCTATCAAGTCGTTCTACTTGTTGCTACTACTGAAAATGATCCTCTGACCCTCTAGAAAATTTTCCTAGCCTCCGGAAACTGAATCGATCCCCTTCTCATCCAAATTTAATTTACTCACTAAAGTTTCTTGTGCAGTCCCGTGTAGCCTCTAGTGGAATAACTCGACCTCTTTGATGTTTCCATTCTGAAACTAGAAACTCCTATGGAATCACTGTCTTTAATCCCTCTTTGTCTCTATGTCCCTTCTGGCTTGAATTTCTCTCCCTTGCCTGATATTTGTAGCTTGGTAGCTCGATCTACCAAGGAACCCAACCCCTCTATTGTATTGTCCATATACCCATCGAGTTGCTCTTATAATATCTTCTTGGTGAACCAACAACCATGATTAGATCCCCATCAACAACTAAGATCATCTCCAACTCTATCCATGTGAGTTTCTATAGAATTCTCACCTCTCTCAATTAATTATTGTTAATTAATCACTTTTCCTAAGTTAAAATTAGGAAATATTTAATTATTGATTAAATAACTTAACTGAGCCATCTCTAGGTTTTTTTCTCCTGAAACTCTTTCTAGGTTTTGGAGATCTATTGTTTCTTAGCCTCTCTAACCAAAGTCAAGACGATAACACTTGTTTGATGCTATGAAACTAACATTCCCTCTTAGCGATGAAGGTTTTCTCTCTCACTATCTCATAACATCGTTTCATACAAGCTATTGATGTCTAGTAATTGTGACAACCTGCCACTGTCCACCAAGCCACTATGCAACTTTGATTCATTTCCCACTTTGAGTTGAACCAACCTGCATTTGCGGTATTACTGACACTATATTTTACACCCTATATTGTTTCCAATTGTGCTCTGCACTGCAACTGATCTAACATTGTTGCTAATGTTGCAACTATTGCAATTAAGAATGTTGAATCAACTTTGTACCTAAACTGACTCTACAACTGTCTCCTGAGTCTTTTTCTAATACTAGACTTTTCACTGTCTATTGAGTATTTGTTTGCACCCTGACTAGGTTTGTGCCCCTCAATAACTGACTGCAACTAATACTGCAACTATCCCTCAAGATCTTACTACGCAAACTGAGATCGATCCAATTGCTACTGAAAATTATGGGCCCTTGTAGCAATGGTAATGATCTATGAGGAAACACATGTTTGATATTATCCTCCTTGGACCATGCCCATAATCTCTACAACTCCGGTGACTAAAGTTCAATGTCACCCCACTTCTCTCCTAGAGTTATAGTTGCAAATAGTGTGAATTCATTCTCCAAACTGGAAGACAAATTGTTGATCTTCATCAAAGTTTCTACTTGCTCCTACTTCTCCTTCTTATCCCTCTTTCCCTTGGGAAAATGGGTACTATAGCTACCAAACTCACCACACCTGAAGAAATTTATCTTCGAGAGATCCTTCTTCTTCTTTTCTTCTCCTTGTGAGTCATGTCCCTGATTGGGACCTTTCCTTCCCTTCCCATTTGACACAAGGGATACATTCTCCTCTTCCTTCTGACCCATCGGTCCTTTGATACTACTGCCATTGATGTTGATCTCAACTAGAGTAGCCTCATCTCTGTTGAGAAAACTGGGGGCAATTAGAGTAGATGATTTCTCTTACTCTGATAACTGCTTGTGATTTGTTTTACTTAACTTGATTATATTTATTCTTTCACTTGATTATTATTAGTATTATATTCATCAAATAGATACCAAACCATAAAGAATAATAAGACAAAGGACACAAGATGTAGGCAATCATCCAAGTTGAAAACCTTTCCATCTTGAGAGGAAAACCCACCAGAATTATTTCTCTTCTTATAGACCTTCAATTAAAAAATTCCAAGACCTTTTACCCTTGACCAAGACCCTACAAGACCAAGTCAAACCTTGCTTCTAGAAATTGTTGAAAATAGAAACAAGAAATGCCAAAAATAGAAATGCTAAAAATAGCATTGTTATAAAAAATATTTCAAGATATACTCCAACTTTGTTGGAAATAGAAAAAAATAAGAATGCTAAAAATAACATTTCGAGATGGACTCAAATTTTAATTAGTCCTTGAATTAAAATCGAGAATTAAAATTCGAATTTAGTCTCGCTAGTTGTTTGAAAAATAATTAATTAATTCATCTTGAGTTAATTAGTTGGAGAAATTCAAACATGAAGTCAATGTGAAGACATGCAACAGTTATCCATTTAATTGAGGAAGTTATCCCTCAATTAAGGAGATAAGGATGAGTTGTAATTAGTTAGCTCAATTAACTGAGTTAAGTCCAGTTAAATTAGTTCCAAACAGTTTGAGGAACTAATTGTGAGTTCAGTCAATTAATGCATTCATGCATGCAACTAGTGTTCTTCAAATAACTGAATATTCTCTCATAAATAACTCATGCATGTCGGTTCAGAGAAAGACCCAGTTGAGATCAGAGGATGGGACAATGTACTATTAGTTGGAGTATTTTTCCTATATAGGAAACTCATCCATGCAGAAGGAATCATCTCCTTTAGGATTGCGCAGTTACTACTGAGCCAAGTGAGCAGTGTGAGGTGGGAATTCACACAAGTGGAAGCATTGGACCCCAAGAAAAAGTACGCAAGGAAATAGGAGGCTTGGAGGGCAAAGGAGAAAGTTTGTGAGAAGCCTTTGACTGTCTATGAGCAACAATTGGATTGCAGAGAGAGCAAGATAACTTGTGAAGCTGATTCTTTTTTTAATGTGAACATATTTCCACTTGTATGATAATATAAAGATCGGGGTTTTTAGCTGAGGCTTTCCCTAGAGTATTCCTCTGTGTTCATGTGTGATTGATTTCTCATCATCTGTTATATGTGTTTTATTTGATCTTGCTCAAAATTGATTAAGCTTCCGCAAGTTTGATTGTAGAAGTAGATTAAGTATTTTTCTTTAGTACATTGCATAATCAGTTTAATCTATAGTGGGAATTTCTACATGGTATCAGAGCAAAGGTGATCATAGTGAAGAACAATATACAAGACGGGAGAAGTTTGAAGTTTGAAGTTCCTGAATATAGAAATCAAGTTCTTATCACATCTCAATTTCACCGATGGTGTTCAACGGTTTAAGACTCGAGTATGCCCTTGATGGTAGCTTGAATTATATAGCCTAGAAGGATCACATGGAAGAAGTATTAGAGGATAATGGTCTAAAGGACTTCATTGATCAAGAAGTCCCCAAACTGACTAATGCTACAGAGTTGGCGGAATGGAAGAAATACATGGCTAGAGCGAGGAGAATCCTTTCGGAGGGAGTTCGAGACCACATAGTATCAAGTCTCCATGGGAAGGAGACACCTTTTTCGATGTGGAAAATGTTGAAATATCTATATTAGAACATCAAGGATCAGAGGAAGTTGGTGCTGAAAGACAAGCTTCGGAAAATCAAGTGTGAAAAGGGTGACACGATCTCTACATATCTGAACAAGCTCACCACCTGCAGGGATGAGCTTGGAAGTGTAGGGATTGTGATAGCCAATGATGACATGGTGAGTCTTGCACTCCTTGGTCTTCCTAAGAGCTGGCATAGCTACCAAGACTCGGTTAATGGAAGAGAGAAATTGCCCGATTGGGAACGACTTTGGTCAGATCTGATGCAGGAAGAGATAAGAAGAAGCACCAGAGATGGTTCTTCATCCAAGGAGGATGAAGAAAAATGCGCCTTAGCGAGTAAGGCAAAGAAAGGGAAGGAGAAGGATTCTCATCCCAAATCTAGTTCTTCCCATGGTGGGAAGAAGTTTGGAAAATTGAAAGTGTGATGCTTTCATTGTCATGAGGTGGGCCATTTTGCCATAGATTGTCCACTGAATAAATCCAAGAAGGGACCCTTGGAAGGATCAGAAGGTGAGCCAATGGCCTCACAGTTCGAGTTGGATTTCACACTCTTCACATGCATAGTTTCATCCACGGTGGGATGTGGTTGGTTTCTTAATAGTGGAGCTTCTTTCCACATGACCGGTGACAAGAGTTTGTTCAATACCTTGGAGGAGAAAGATCTCCAGATACTCATAGTGATGGGTAATGATGAAAATTATAGTGTCTCAAGTGTAGGAATGAATTTTCTTCAAAGGGAGCATGGAGCTCACATTACCTTGATCGATGTCAAGTATGTACCAGGACTGAAGAAAATTTTGGTGTTGATCGCAATGTTGGAAGACAAAGGCTATGATGTAGTCTTCAGTAAGGGAAAGGTTTTCCTTCGACACATCACCACAAGACAGGTGAAGCAGATTGGTTCATGAGTCAAGAACTTGTATGCTCTTGAGGTTCAAGATGCATGCAAAGACTTGAGGAGCAAGGCAACTATTGGAGACTTGGTGGTTGAGAGGGAGAGTACATTACCTCTCAACATGCAGCACCCGAAGAAGTCTCAGAAAATTGTCGAGGAGCCACAATTGGTGAAGCAACTTCAGGAGGTTGTGGAGCAGCCACAACTGGAGAAGCCGAGAGGAGACCGAGTGGAGGCATCCAATCATGCAGATACCTCTAGTAGGGAGGAATTTCGAGCCAAGTGGGTAGAGGGATCACATGCATCCATACCTCCAGGTCATAGGTGGGGTGATGCGGAGTGATAGTCCCAAGAAGGCTGAAATAGGGGTAGGATCCTTGAGGTACCTAACCTCTTTGATTAGACCTTGCTATGGGAGCCTCGACGAGTAGTAGCAGGACTAGCTGAGTGGGTAGAGATGGATGCAGATGGAGCGGCAGAGAGAGCTACAGTGCAGGAGTCTCAAGACAATGCAAAGCTAGTAGGCTACAACAATGCGAGAGGCACAAGAGTGTTGCACCAGTGTAGGATGGCATAGAGAGGTGTGCAATGGTGCGAGATGTAGGGAGTTGTTGCAGTAGTGCAGAGGTCAGAGAGGGAGCACTTGTCAGCGGTAGAGGGAGCTTCAGCATCAGAGGGTGTTTCTAGCCCAATAGGGAGGTCAGTTGGGAGATCAGTTTCTTACTTCTCATCAACTGAATTTCAGTGCAACAGTGGGTAGCACAATGCAACATGATGAGAGAAGATGTAGTGCGGATGTAGTGCTGGGAGATAGGACCAGCAACAACACGGATGCAACAGGAGGAATCAATGTGATTGATGCAGTCAATGATCAAAGTGACAGAGGCTAGAGCAGTCAGATACTGAAGGGCACAAAGGTGTAGAGTTTTCTGTCGACAGAGGCAATAGCAGTCAAAGACTTTGATGACAGAGCCATCATTCTGATTCAAGTTAAATATTTTTTTGTTTCTGGAGATACTGGAGCAAAAACAATAGGGAGAAGTGTTTCATGCAAAACATTCCAAAGGTTCAGGATCGAGTTCGAGTTGAATGCCTTTCTTGTTGAGAGGGAGTGTTGAAAATAGCAACAAGAAATGCTAAAAGTAGAAATGCTAAAAATAACATTCTTATAAATAGTATTTTAGGATATACTCCAACTCTGTTGGAAATAGATAAAAATAGACATGCTAAAAATAACATTGCTATAAATAGAATTTCGAGATAGATTCAAATTTTAATTAGTCCTTGAATTAAAATTCGAATTTAGTCTCATTAGTTGTTTGAAAAATAATTAATTAATTCATCTTGAGTTAATTAGTTGGAGAAATTAAAACATGAAGTCTATGTGAAGACATGCAACAATTACCCCTTTGATTGAGGAAGTTATCCCTCAATTAAGGAGATAAGGATGAGTTGTATTTGAGTTGTAATTAGTTAGCTTAGTTAACTAAGTTAAGTCCAGTTAAATTAGATACAAACAGTTTGAGGAACTAATTGTGAGTTCAGTCAGTTAATGCATGCATGCATGCAACTAGTGTTCTTAAGATAACTGAACATCCTCTCATAAATAACTCATGCATGTCAATTCAGATAAAGACCCGATTGAGATCAAAGGATGGGATAATGTACTATCAGTTGGATGATTTTTCCTATATAAGAAACTCATCCATGCAAAAGGAATCATCTCATTCAGGATTGTGCAGTTACTACTTAGCCAAGTGAGCAGTGTGAGGTGGGAATTCACACAAGTGGAAGGATTTGACCCCAGGAAAAACTACGCAAGGAAATAGGAGGCTTGGAGGGCAGAGGAGAAGGTTTGTGAGAAGCCTTTGGCTGTCTAGGAGTAGCAGTTGGATTGTAGAGAGAGCAGGATAGCTTGTGAAGCTGGTTCTTTTTGTAATGTGAATATATTTCCACTTGTATGATAATACAAAGATTGGCGTTTTTAGCTGAGGCTTTCCCCAGAGTATTCTTCTATGTTCATGTGTGATTGATTTCTCATCATTTGTTATATGTGTTCTATTTAATCTTGCTCAAAATTTATTAAGCTTCCACAAGTTTGATTGTAGAAGTAGATTAAGTATTTTGCTTTAGTACATTGCATAATCAGTTTAATCTACAGTGGGAATCTCTACAGAAACTTGTGAAAAACTGACTTTTAGCAGTTCTTCTGCAATTTTTACCTCCCCAACAGATTCTTCTGCAACTTTGACTTGTCTAGTAGATTCTTGTGCAACGTCGACCTGCCCAATAAAATCTTCTACATAACTCTAAAACTTGCACGTGTGAGAAATGTTGGTGTATTCTTTCTCCTTTCCTCTTCACGGGTGGATTCTCTCTCCAAGACAATTCGACTTCCAAAGAGCTCTACTTGATGACCTATCTTCACTTTTTCAATTCAGCTTCTTCCACTGTAATAAGAGCCCTAATTTCTTTGCACTTGTGGAGAGTATTAGCCAAAAACAATCCCAAAAAATTGACCTTCTCTTTCTCCTTTGTCCTCTTCTTCTTCGCATTCCTTTTCTTTTTTGTGATCGAACTTGAGTGTGTTTAGTGTGTCCTCCATGTGAGGTTGGGGTATCCTTTATATAGGCTTCTCATTGGGTCGAATTTCACCTTTTAGGATGACTTGTCTATGAGTGTAGGCCGACTTGAATATTGCATCAAGGCGCGGTCTTGGAGGGTATTTTGACTCAAATAAAATTTCTTTTACAATAAGTAACTTGCCCAAATGGGTCTTCAATACATGAAAATAATTTTCTTGACTTGTTGATCTAGAACTATACAAGGATGCAACATAATACATACATAAACATAATCACAGAGATGCACCAGAATCAAATCTTCATTTCACTAATATAAAAAAGTTGAAAGATGCTTACATACAAAATGGAAATAAACTAGCTTAGCCGATGGTATCTTATCTTTCAGAAGAGATGTGGCGGCTACATGCCTCTAAATTATTGTGTTACAATGAGGCTCAAGGGAATCTTTATTATTTAACAACAAAGGGAAAACCTAAACAACCTAAACAACCTAAACCCTAACCCTAGGAGATGGAACACCAAGATTTTGTGGGCCCCGTTGGGGTTAGTTGGGTAGCCAACTTCGCGGGATTGTAAGTTGGTCATATGATATTTGTTTGTCGCGTATGATATAGGATTTAAGGTAGTTCCATTCTTATAGATATGGGCTTGCTTTAGACCTAAAAAAAGCGTCGCTGAGGGGGTCAAAATAGCTCTAAAAGTTCATGACTCGAAAAACTACTAAAAATAGTAAATGATGCTATAATTAAGGAACTGATGAAACTGGCTAGAGGCCTAGGTGGAATAGGCAGGTGGTCATTAATATCCACTTTTATTAGTCCTCCTCCCTTAGGAAGAAATGGTCCCCATTGCGTGCATAACCTCCTTGAGGTGAGGAAATTTCTGTTGAACTTAGTCCCTCGTGAGCCACTTTCCTTGGTGAAGGAGGTTTTCTGGTTTAACAACTCGATATAACTAGATCCCCTATTGGTGAGTGTTCTTGATGTGTGTATCCATGATCCTATCAACTGTGACCTGTTCGATATAGCTCATATTGAGCTATGTTGGTGTCGACTGCTCAACAATGTCGGATTTGTCTAACAATGTAGGAAAGTATGGTCGTAGACAGTCCACAATGAATATTGGGTGCAGGCCAAGGAATGGTGGAATGTTGAGCTCAAAGGAATTATATCCTATAACCTTAGTGATGGTGTAATGCCCATATCAGAGTGGGTGAATCTTGCGGTGGGGCCCAACAAGGTGCTCTTTCTGCAAATGTAACCAAACTTTGTCGCCCATCTGGAACTTGTGTGACATCCGATGGTGATCATGAAATTTCTTGAACTTAGCATTCACTCTGTCCATTATTTCATGGACCTGCTGGAGGATGTGATAAATGTGCTCAATGAAGTTGTTAGCCCTGTCAGCTTCAAACTAGACATGAGCTAAATCTTCCTGAGGAGCTAACAAATGGTATGGCAACATCAATAGGATAGTGGCTAAAATCCCAGTCCCACCTAAAAGGGGTTGTGGCTAGTTGATGTGTAGAGAGCCATGTTGTAGTTGTGTTGGACATAGGGGAGGCTCTCTTCCCATGTGTGTGGGTGATTCACTTTATGCATGCACACGATTTGCATGATCATCTTATTGATGACCTTTGTTTGGCCATCAATTTGGGGGTGAAAGTCCATGGGCTTAGTGAGCTTGGTATCCGACAATGACTAGAAGGATGACCATAATGAACTTAGGAACTAGCTTTCCCAATTTGAGATAATGGACTATGGGATACCAAAGTTTGCCCATACTCATTCACATAAAAGTTTGGCAATGGCTTCTTCTATGATACTCTTCTTGTAGGCTATGAGAATGGCCATATTACATAATCTATTGACAACCATGAATACACAGTCATTTCCATGCATGCTAGAAGGAAGGCCCGATATGTAATCCATGGAGATGGATTCCCAGGACCAACTAGTAGGGAGATGAGTATACAAGCCTTGCTTCTTGATTGTAGGTTTGGCAATGGCTTAGTCAGTGTAGGATATTATGTACTTCCCAACATCTTGTTGAAGGTTCAACCAATAAAAATAATTTTATAAAATTGCCACTATCTTGTCTACCCCAAAATGTCTAGCAACCCAACTGTAGTGCGCCTCCCAAATAATCTTGGCATGCTTGCTTGAAGGAAAAAATAGGTGTCCCAGGTGGCATAATAGTATGTCCTATAGGTGAAAGTTTGGAAATTTCTTACTTTCCATGATCATCTCATATGTGGTGCCAAATTCTGAATCACTCTTGTAAACATGTGGCCATCCCTAAGTCTTGAGTCCACAAGAGTCAAGCACAACGGTCGGTGCCATAACCAGTGGTCAGTTGAGGCAATCTGCAACATTATTGGTGCTACCCTTCTTATACTTAATGTACAAATTGAACTATTACAGATATGTGGACCATTTCTGATGGCGATCGTCCTGCAACTTTCCTTACATTTGTATGAATTACAAGGGTCGGTGGTCTGTGTGGATGACCATTTCCTTCCCCATAATGTAATGCTTCCATTATCGGCAGGCCTACACAATAGAATACATCTCCTTATCATAGGTGGGATACTTTTGGATTGTATCTAAAAGTATCTCACTGTGATATGCCACCAGATACCCCTCCTGGGTAAGGACTACACTAATAGCATAGTTGGAGGCATTTTTCTTAATTTCAAATCGTTATTGCAGGTATGGTAATGTGAGCACTGGTGCAGAGTAGATGTGATGCTTCAATTGAGAAAATGCCTTATGTTAGGATTCAAACCAAAATAGCTTTTCTTTCACTCTACCCTTGGTGACTTGACTCAAAGGCCAAGTGATATGAGAGAATCCCAACATGAACCTGCGATAAAAATTAACAAGGCCCAAAAAGATACAGAGTTTGGTTAGAGTGGTAGGGGTTGGCCAATCCTGAATAAATTGTTTCTTGGTTGGGTCCACATGCACACCCTGCTCATTAATGATGTACCCTAGATATATAACTTGGGACATAAAAAAAGTGCATTTCTCCAAATTGGCACACAACTTATGTTGTTGCGGGGTTTGGAGGACCTATCGAATATGGTGTATGTGCTCTTCCCAACTCTGGTTGAACCTCAGGATGTTGTCCAACTACCCTACCACGAACAAGTTGGTGAAGGGTTGCAAGATGTACTCCATCAACCGCATGAAGGTTGCAGGGGCATTCATCAACCCGAAAGGCATGACAGACCATTCGTAAAGACCCTCCTTGGATTTGAAGGAATCCTTCCACACATCAGAGGGTTCAATTGGTATGTGGTGATAACCAGACTTCAAGTCAATCTTGTTGAAATACCCCCCCCCCCCCGCCCCTTGAGTTGGTCCATAAGGTCATTAATATGTGGGATTGGATACCTATTTCGGACAATGATTTTATTCACCGCCCGATAGTCAATATAGAGCCTCCATGTTTTATCCTTCTTCTGTACCAACATGATCAGGCTCCCTCAGGGTGATGAACTTGTCCCAATGTGCCCTTTCTGCAACAACACATGAATATGCCTCTTGATTTCATCATTCTACATAACAAAGAATTAGTAGATTGGTCCATTGGGTAGCGACGCACCCGGGGATAGACTGATGGAGTGCTTGACCTGACAATGTAGGGGTACCCCTATGGGTGAGGTGAAGATGTCCTTGTACTCCTCCATGAGCTTGTCTATCTGTTGTTTCCATGTAGAGGAGTCCTATCTAGAGGCTGTGGATGTGGCCACAATCTTCCTCTTGTTTTGAGGGTGAACCATAAGGAAGAAAAATTTCCCAGTCTGCGAAATGATATTATTGCGTTGTTTAGCAGATATCAAAGAAAGGACATAGGTAGTGCTACCTTTGGTATCCAATACAATTTTTGACCCAAAGTAATAATATCAGAATAAGTTTTAGATTCATATAAAACATGATGCTTCCATAGTTATGGTTGACGTAATAAAACATCACAGTCTTCCAGAGGGGCAACATCGCACAATACCTCATCTGCAAAAGGATTGATGCTATAAGGTAGGAGGCATTGCTAGTAGACACAGAGATCTCGCCCTTGGTGGAGAAACCTGATGGTGTATGACTATGGATGCAATGTTGTTGGAAACTTCAATCTCTTAACAACCTCGGATGAGATTAGGTTCTTCTGGCTCCCGCTATCAATGATGAACTACACGGGTGAACCCTTTACCCACATCTACAAGTGGAAGAGTTGACCCCCCTCCTCTGGATCCTCATGTTCCACCTTTTGTATCTTGGTGGTGGCTACCATCACAGTCGTTTCAACATTAATGATTTGATTGCCCTTGTTGGTTGCCTTGGTAGGTTCTAGCTTAGAGTTAGATCATGCATCTGTCTCAGAGTCTTTTAGGTCGACCGCCAGTGCCTGATTCATATGATATTTGTTCATGTTATGAGTGGGAGTTTTATGGAACTCACACCACTTTCCATTGTAATTCTTCACCTTTCCATTATTCTTGGCTTGCTTCTTCAAGGAGTTGTCCTGGGGTTTGTGACCTGACTCTACACTTTTCTTTGTGGCTTGGAGTGCCTTTGATCTACTTTGGGTTCACAAACCCAAAGTTTCGCTTCTTTAGCTTTAAATTTTGCTCAATCTTGGTAGCATATCGGTATATTGCACCAAGCAAGGAGATGTCCAGGAACTTCATTTCCTATTAAATATATTTATACAAGCAACTGTGGTACTTGAGCACCAGTTGTTTCTTACAATCTTGGATGCCCAACCTTGTGCACAGGGTATGGAAAATATTCATCATCTCATGCACATATTGATCCCTTTGTTTCTACAGTGTAGTCCATTGTACGTACTTGTCCTCATAGCTCCCCACAGGGTAATATTGTTCCTTGATGACATCTTGAAAATAATTCCAAATGGGTGCATCTAAAAATAATGAGGATTCTCTCTCATGCCTCTATTCACAGTAGGTTTCCCACTAGTTCTTGACATGGGGGGCCGCTCTGAGGAGTGAAAAAATAGTCTTTTTTAGATTGGAAAAATCATGAACCAAAAATTATCCTTCCAATAGATTTAATCATCTATCTACAACTTCTACATCAATCTAGCCTTCAAATATGGGAAAGTCAAAATTGACTTTTACATTGAAGGGAGTGGCTGTTAGATGAAGATGCATCACCCGTGGGCATCTCCTGAAGTATCTAGGAAAACTTATCCATCATCACGTTCCTCTGTCTCTCAAGGGCTTCTTTGAGTAATATTTTGAAAGGATCTCCTAACCCCTCGTCTTTTTTGTCTTTATCCATGGGAGGTTGTCGAGGTTTGTGAGGCTGGTCTTGCAAAGGTTCAACCAGTTCGAGCCTGTTGGGGCCTAGATCTACCTCAAGATGAAGGAAAGCAGGTCTAGGATAACATCAAACCATGCTTAACCTGGTAGCTATCACTACCAGGTCGGGAGAGGGCTCTCTCCTTGTCAATCTCAATTAGGATATTGGAAATTAAGGCTTGAGATGACTGAATTTAATGTAGATTTTAGGCTAGGTATAGTAGCTCAGGGTTTCTGGTTTAATTTTTAATGGTTGGTTGTTGGATCAATTGGAGGAGGCAGATTTGGTTCGAGAAATCAACTCAGGGATACAGTCATGTCCTGTGGGGCGAGGTAGACAAGGGGTTATGTACTAGAAATTGATTAATATGGTAGATTAAGATAACTGAGGAGTTGAGAAGGGCATAAAGAAATTATGAATCCTCTTGAAATAGTTCAAAACATTGAAAACCAAATGCATTCCCAAGACAAAGCACAACAATGTATTTTGTCCATTCACCTTGATTTATTTAGTTTTAGAAGAAAAATATGGATTTGGATACATATAAAACATAAGAAAAAATAATTACAAAGAAGAAACAATACATAAACTCACTGTCACAAGAATCCCACAAAAATAGTTGTGAAACCTGGTTTTATTCCTTGCCAAACTGCTGATACAAATGTTCAATGAGTGCCACCACTTCTACCAAAGTCCAACATTTACAAATGACTGAGAAAAGACATCATATAGACCTCAAAACCATCTGAGCTATCCATTAGGGGTTGAATCCATGAGTCAAGGAACTGTTTCAACAACATCTAAACTAGGAACAAGAAAATAGGTAGTGGAACAACTTGCCTCTAAAACTAAGGAAACTGATACATTCAGTTTAAAATCACCTTTGCTTTGATGTATCTACCCCATCAAGTGTTTAACATCAAAATTTACATCATTTTACATCATTTACCATGCCAAATTTACGAAGAAAAGAAGAAGAAGTCAACTGCTAAAGAAACTAGGCGAAATTTGACTTTTAGGCAAAATTGACAAAAATTTGCCTGATGCGCAGCGCCTTGTTCTTGATGCGCAGTGTCACTTCAAGGCTACTTTTGGAGGCCTTCCACTCATCCAAATCAAGCCTAAGATAGCTTGTTGGAAAGCCCTGCTTGTTTAGTTTCTGGAACACTGTTTGATTTGGAAATCCCTACTCCCTAAAAAGTGGATTCTCCCAAGATTGGTTCCTGTGTGTCCAAAAAGTGGCAGAGAGGGCACTTTTTGAGTGTTTTTTGCCCTTTTGGTGGCCGAGATCTCCTCCAGAATTGATGAAACTTTTTGGGTTTGCTTATTTTTTGATGCTAAAACCAAATCTACAAGCCATTTGTCAAGAGGATGCACCAATTCAATGCGCAGCGCCGGTGGCACTGCGCATCAGGTGGAATTTCCTGTGTTGCCTAATTCAAAAATTGGAAAATGACAAAATTGTTTCAAAATTTGCCCAATTTTGGCTCAAAGCTGCATCATGGGTTACTTTGTTGGGCTAAAGTCACATAAGCCAAAATTTTGAGCTTTTCATCCTTCTTTTTTCCTTTTAAGGCCCTCCTTAATCTTGCCTTAAGGTGCTTGATCCTCTTGTTGCATATTCTATTCCGGGTCAAATAATGGTGGGCCATATGCCTTAAAATCTTGTCATCTCTATTTTCTTTCTTTATAAGGCCCTCAAAGTGGATATTTACCTTTTCAAGCCATATCTCTCTCTCATGATCCACTTAGCCCTCTCTAAATTAACTGACAAAGCTTGTATCTTGTCCTCTTGCTTCCTAATGATCATGTCTTTAACAATCCTTGGATCTTTAGCATCCAAGTCAATGACATTAACTCTTTGTGTCTCCTCATGATCAATAAGGTCAAAATATCTCTCCATTTTTATAGTTGTGAACACTTGTGGTTGTATGGACAATGGTGAAGTGAAAATAGAGTGGAGGAATGAAGTGGGCAGAGTGTATGGAGGGGTATGTGAATGTATGAGATGTAAATAGACTTTAGGGAATGTGAACGGGATTTAGGAGAGAGGGTAGGGTTTTTATGGGAATAGGTAAGGTTTGTAGGGGAGTAGGCAGAATAGGTTTTGTATGTGGAGGGTTAGGGATTTATGTAGAATAGGGTTTGGGAATAGTGGGATGTAGGGATTAGGGTTTGGGGATTGTAAAAAAAATAGCTGAAGGGAATAATGTCTAGGGAGTTAGGGAAGGGATTAGGAGATAGGTTTTGGGAAAATGGATTTAGGGCATAGAGTTTTAGAAGGAGAATGATAAAAAATTGTGGTATGAAATGTATGAGGTAATTTTAGAGACAAATTAGGGTTTAATTTTTAGAGAGGTATAAACCACCAAAAATTCATGTAAACCCTAGTTTCAAATGAAAGGGGCTCTAATTACTTGATAGGAGGTTACATGAGGCAATTGCAGTGATTGAAGATCATGTTTAGAGCTTTGGAAGCTTCACAGCCCAATGTGTAGTGCCACCAGCGCAATGCGCAACGCCTCCCTTATGCCCAACGTCAGCCTCCCAATGTGCAGTGCCACTGTTCGTATGTGTAGCTCCAAGTTAAAGGAGAGTTTTGATTGCCTTCCCTATATCACAATTGGTGATATGATAGCTGATTGGAAATTTTGTCAATTCTACTTTCCAGAACATCTTGAATGTTTCAATTTGGAGTTGATTTTCCCTGTCAAAAGTCAAATCTTCCAAGACTGGTCAAAATGTGCAGAAGGCGACTTCCTGAATGTAGAGTGCTGTTGCAGTCAACTTTTGAAGGTCTTCCTCAACTCCAAATTGAGCTCATGATATCTAATTGGAAATCTCTTTCTATCTAGATATCATTTAAATCATCAAGAAAGTCATTTGAACATCCCAGCTAGGTGAAATCTTGATTTTCCCAAGGTCACTACAGAAGTGCATCAATCCTCCTGAGGCCAATGATGTTTTCAACATTTCTCCCAAACTATGAAACCTGTGTAAAAACTGAAAGAGGTTTTTATTCTTGGGTCAATTATGGAAAAAAATATCTCTCACTTTTGTCAAATTCATCTTTTTCTTGCTCAGAAACATAGTTTGAAGAAAACCTATCCCGATATGTGGAATAGAGGATTTGTAGAAATGAAGAGAAATCAAGGGGAGGAGGGGCTTCTAAATTCTTGAGAAAAATTTGGGAAGCAGGGAGGGATGCTAGGAAGTAGGGGAAAGTGGAATTTCAAAGATTGAGTGAGGGGAAGGGGTCCAAAAGGGAAAAACATAGGCCTAACCTAACAAATTGTCAAATTGTAGCAATAAGCTAGGGGTTGTGGGAAAATGATGAATTTGAGGGATATTAGTGATGGGAATTGTTTAAGAAGGTATATTAGGGATAGGGGAAGGTGTATGAACTTCAGGACACAAGTTTTGTTGATCATTTGGCTATCCAAGAAAAATTACCTTCAAAACCCTAGGAGAGGAAAATGGGCCTTACCCAAGTACAACTGAGCACGAACAAGGTGTAAAATGACCCATTGGAACATGAAATAATGATGAAAACGCACACTCAGCCGAATGGTGACATGGACCAATACTTGGAAAACTTTGGAAGGAGTGAAAACAAATCCTAGACCTAATACCCAGTGACCAAATTTTACTTGAAGACTCACTGAAATGACAAAATTTGACTTTGAGACCCTGAGACCACTTTGTAAGAGCATATTTGATCACTAGAGGAAGGCTACAAAGACTGACTCTAACATTGGTTCCAATGGGGATGGTAGCTCCTTGGAGGTGCCAAGAACACCGTAGACCTAGTAGCCTTATCCATTGGGCATGGGGTCAAAAACTCTAACTGAATATCTTGACCGGATACTGATAACTCAAATACACAAACTAACTCTTACTCAACTAAAAATTGACTCAATACTAAAACATAACTAACACACTGGAAACTATACTCAAAATGGAGCTTATTAAATAAAACCTACTCTAACTGTTCCATTCATCACCTGATCATGTGAAATGAAACAACCAATGCAACCAAGTAAGCATTCTAACTGTTGTTTGAATTCTCCGCAAGAGCTTTCTTATGAACAACAAGAGAGAACTATTGAAACGCAAATTCCATGAAAACTTGTAAATAGATCCATATTTTCCTAGATTGAATAATATGGATTCTCTATCCGACTCCAAAAATACTGCATAAGGATCTTGAAATTCATGTGCACTAGGACTTAGCTCATCCGATGGATTACTTTTCTCCTCCTCATACCATGAATGCAAACTTTCATCTAAGCTTTGTGAGGAGACTCCTGCTGAAAATGAAAAAGAAACCAGGTGCTGGATCAAGTTTGTATCAATACTTGTTTCAATCCACAGTTAGCTAATGGAGAAGGACTTTGACTGTAGACATCATCCAACACATCAGCTATTGGATCGTGAAAAACTTGAAAAGACTGTTGCAACCCATTTTTGATTGGTTCCAATGGGATGGCATGATTTTCTATAGGCCGCTCATCCTTTATTGAAGATGTACTATGCAAATTTCCCTTCAAAAACTGAAATGATTCGAAACATAATGGTAAGGAATCATCTTGCATCATTTGCTCATATGTTCCAGCTTCCAAGTCTTCATCTGCAACTTGACATTCAATGGCATTCAGGGGCTGCAAATATGGATATGGGAAGTCTTGAACAAGGATTTCATTGCCCTTAAGATGGTCCAGATTGCAACTTATCGACAACTGATTTTTGATAGCACGAAAGTTGTCTCTGATGATCTGAAATGAAGCAAAACAAAAAGGCAATGATCCTTCACTTACTTCAAAAATTTTTTCACTTTCCTCCTCACTTCCATAGCTGATATACGATGGCTGATCACTGTATTCGAACTGCTGAAAGTGAGCTGCTGATTTGTCTGCAAGACTAGCTTCTATTTGGAGAACATAATCATCATCATACTAATCAAACTAAGGCGAATCATCAATATAAAACACAACATCAAGAATACATTTCATATCAATAGATCTCTTTTCTCCAAAATGATCTATAAAACAATCATTATCATATCTATGACAACTAGGATAAGAAAGGAAATGTTTTGGATCAACCACTTGTTCTTCTTCAATCAACGAGCCATGGTCTTGGACATCATACTCATTCCTTGTGGTGATATTTTGCATCATCTCTTCCATTGCACTTACCAAAATGTTGAGCTTTACCTCTAAAGATGTCGATTCCTCTGGATCTATGTTCTTCGTCTCTTCTTCCTTCAGCTTTGTCCTTCGGAACAACAAATTAGCCTCTACATCTACTGCATTGTTTTGCATCTCCTCAAGTGTTGCAAGGTTCCTTTCTCTCAGTTGAAACTCCATTTTCGGATCAAAGGCATCTAGGTAGTGGAAGAGAGCGGATCCAGGGGGAGGTCTTATATTAGCAGGCATCGAACAATAAACTTGGTTAAATCTGGCAAAAAACTATTGTACTGTCTCCCCTAGTTGTCTTTTCAACTAGTTATATTCTTCTATAATTAAGAAAGGGCTTTGTATGACCACCCACCTCTCGAGGAAAACTTTGAAAAACTACTGGAAATCTGAGATGCTTGCATCAGGCAGGGTTTTGAACCAACTCTTGACTTTGCCTTGCAAAGAAAGAGCAAAAAGCCTAATACTGACATCCTCTTCATCAACTTCAAAAAGGTCAAGAAAGACTCAAAATTCAATACATATCTCTCAGCAGTGATGTTGTCACATTCACCATAAAATCTTGGTAGATATAGGTAATGATTTTTAGAGAAAGCATGGGATATAGGAGGTAAACTCAGAGGCTTGTATCTATCTAGAATTTTACAAGGTATAGGAATATGTACAGAAGGTGTAGAATCAGTCTTGGTCCCTTGAGGCTCATCAGTTTGAAGACGATCATCATGATATTTAGAAGAAGGGTCTTGATCAAGATCAAATGCATGTGAATATTTCACAATCTTCAAAGGGAAGGAATCAAATACAAGTCTAGGATCTTCTCTCAGAAATAATATACTTTGTAAAGCCTTCTTGACATTCTTGGGAAAAGAGAAGAAATAATTTATAACAAAGAACATAATGTCTTGGATGAAATTCGAACTTGAATACTTGATATTTCCACATTGTCCTTTCATGTTTTGGATGGTTAGGTTCATCCTCTAGTGGATTCCTTGGATCTGATCTCAAAATTGATTTGGAGTCGCTAGGTGAATGGTTTCAGCCTTCCTATGTGTGATCATTGTCCACCATCAACGATCAGATTTGAACTTGATACATTTTGTTGAGGAACATAAAACTACGTTCCCTAGTATGGTCACCACTATGTTAGGGCCTAGATCTACCTCAGGCTGAAGGAAGGCAAGTCTAGGGTAACATCAAACCACACTTAACTTGGTAGCTAGCCCTACCAGGTCGGGAGAGGGCTCTCTCCTTATCAATCTCAATTAGGATATTGGCAATTAGGGCTTGAGAGGACTGAATTTAATGTAGATTTTAGGCTAGGTATAGTAGCTCAGAGCTTCTGGTTTGATTTTGATGGTTGTTTGCTGGATCAATTGGAGAAGGCAGATTGGGTTCAAGAAATCAACTCAGGGATATAGTCATGTCCTGTGGGGCGAGGTAGACAAGGGTTTATGTACTAGAAATGGATTAAGATGGTAGATTAAGACAACTGAGGAGTTGAGGAGGGCATAAAGAAATTATGAATCCTCTTGAAATAGTTCAAAACATTGAAAACCAAATGCATTCCCAAGACAAAACACATCAGTGTATTTTGTCCATTCACCTTCATTCATTTAGTTTTAGAAGAAAAAGATGGATTTGGATACATATAAAACATAAGAAAAAATCATTACAATGAAGAAACAATAGATAAACTCACTGTAATAAGAATCCCACAAAAATAGTTGTGAAACCTGGTTTTATTCCTTGCCAAACTGCTGATACAAATGTTCAATGAGTTCCACCACTTCTACCAAAGTCCAACCTTTACAAATGACTGAGAAAAGACATCATATAGACCTCAAAACCATCTGAGCTATCCATCAGGGGTCGAATACATGAGTCAAGGAATTGTTTCAACAACATCTTAGCCAGGAACAAGAAAGTTTAGTGTCTTTCTTTGAATGAACTAGGGTTTTAGTTCTTCTTTAGTAACTTCCTTCTTCAAGATGATGACATAAACCTTGTCCTTGTGATGTCTTTGAGATGAGAGGTACTTCTTGATTATTGATTCTCTTGATTATCTTCTAGTGCTTCAGCTCTTGAGTGTCCTTCTTTAACCCACCCTTCCTTTTATTGTCACCTTAGCTCTGATACCATGTTGTGAAATCTAGGGGAAACTAGAGTAGATAGTTTCTGTTACTTTGATAACCTCTTGTGATGTATTTTTACTTAACTTGATTATCTTTCTTCTTTCAATTGATTTTTATTAGTATTATCTTCATAAAAAAACTACCAAACGATAAATAACTATAATACAAAGGACACAAGATGTAGGTGATAATCCAGGGAAGAAACCTCTCCAACTTGAGAGGAAAACCCACTAGAATTCATTCTCCTCTTGTAGGACTTCAATTGAAAAATTCCAAGAACTTTTACCCTTGACCAAGACCCTCCAAGACCAAGTCAAACCTTGCTTCCAACAACTTCTGCAAAACTAACTTCCAACAACTTCTTCTATAATTTTGACCTCCCCAACATATTCTTTTGCAACTTCAACCTATCTAGTAGATTCATCTTTAACTACGACCTACCCAGAGAAATATTCTGCAGAACCCTAAACCTTGAACGTGTGAGAAATGTTGGTGTATTCTTACTCCTTTCTTCTTCGCTTGGGTGGATTCTATCTCCTAGAGAATTCAACTTCAAATATCTCTTCTTGATGACTTATCTTCACTTTTGCAATTCAGCTTTTTCTACTGCAATAAGAGCCCTAATTTATTCACACGTGTGGAGAGTATTAGCCCAGAAAAAATCCCAAAAAATTGATCTTCTCTTTCTCCTTTGTCTTTTCTTCTTTTCGCTTCTTTTCTTTCTTGTGATTGAACTTGAGTGTGTGTAGTGTGTCCTCCAAGTGAGGTCGAGCTCTCCTTTATGTAGGATTCTCATTGGGTCAAATTGCTCCTTTTAGGCAGACTTGTGCATGAGTGTAGCTCCAGCTTGAATATTGAACCATGACGAGATTTTGGAGGGTATTTTGACTAAAATAAAATTTATTTTTACAATGTGTAACATGCCCAAATGGGTCTTCAATACATGACAATAATTTTCTTGATTTGTAGACTCAATGACAAACCATATAAGCTCTTAATGGGAGTTTGACCTATAAAATAAATTTCCTTCAACATGAAACCCATGCCTCAATAATAACAACAATAAATTTATTTTTATCATTACATGAAATACATAAAATCATGATTAAAAATACCATTATAAAGACCGAACCTAGTTACATATTTCAACAGTCTCCTCCCATGTAAAATATGCCCACAACCAAACCTAACCCAATAAATTATCTCGTTTAGTGATTCCTTGGATGAAGCTATCCTGCTATGGAGTGAACCATTGAGAGTTGTGTGCACCAGCTCACTCTCTTGAGGTGCTTATCCAACTACAACAACCTCATCTCAGACACTCTGAATTCTAGTGAGATAAGGAGTAAAACCTTCACCCTTATGCATCGTGGTGGACCTGAAGTTTTCCTTCAAGAACTTCTTAATGTTCTTGGAAGGATTATGGAAAAGCATGGAAATTGCATTCCACATTTATTTGGCCATATTCCTAGTCACTAAGTGTGAGACTATATGATCCCAAATTCCATCAAAGATCAACTATTTTGTCTCGGCCAACTTCGTAATGTAGTTCTCTAGATGCTATAGATATGTAGTTACGACTGTAACTCTCTCTACATATGTCTTCATACCATGGTCATCTAGTAGGAAAGACATTATGGCTTTCCAGATACAATACTTTGAGGTTCCATCAAGCCTATCTTGATCGTAAAGTCCCGTTGAGGCCATTCTTCTGCAAAACTCACATCTAGGAAATAAACATGAATCTCCTCCCTTTTATGTTTGGTTGCTTGCTCTGCTACTCACACTACCTATTGGAATACACAATTCTAATAGCTGCTACTGCTACCTGTAACTGGAAATCACATATTTCTCCTAAACCCTAAATCTGGGAACCCTCTATGAAAAATCCCTTTGTGTGTGCTTTTCTCTTCCACCTAGCATTGATTTGCTACTGCTAGTATAGTTACAAAATCATTGTTTCGATATACGCTCAATGAAATATCTGATCTACCCATCGAGAACGCTTCCCGAAAATTTACCTTCTGGAATTTCTACTGGGGTATTCAAACCTTTTCTGCCACCTGCAACTGAAAAATCAAACCCCTGCCCAACAATTCACACTACATGGCTAGACCTCTGCGCATACCCAAAACAATTTCTTAGAGACTCCATCTGAAGCTGCAAAAATTATCCTTGCTTCTGAGCTCCTGATATGTCTTTAACACTTCTCTGATACCATGTGAAATTTCCTTAAATTGTAGCAACTAGAAATTTATTCTTCTAACTTATTAATTATGTAGTTTATTTTCTATGGCGAACAACGAATAAATCACATTGCAATTTTTCACAAATAAAATACGTTGTGGAAATAAAATGGAAACTAAGAACACAAGCAAAATAAAATTAACTCAATTATTTTTGGACAACGTCCTTGGAAAAACCTAATGTGGTAAAATTGATGCAACGAATGAGGTTATTATTATTATTATTATTATTAGGCAGCCGTGAAAATATGAGCATGGTCTAGATGCCAGACTGACTATCCTCAACAAATAATTTGGCCAAAATTATACTAGTTATCCTCTGCTACTCACACTCGCTCTTGGAATTCATAGTTCTAATAGTTGCTAAGGCCACCTACAGTTGGAAATCAAATATTTCCTCCCAAACCCTAAATCTAGAAACCCTCTAAGAAAAATCCATTTGTGTGTGCTTTTCTCTTCCACTTGGCATTGATTTGCAACCACTAGTGTATCTGCAAAATCACTATTCCCAGATATGTTCAATTAACTCTCTAATCTACACATCGGGAATGCTTCACGACAATACCACTACCTTTTGGAACTTCTACTGGGCCATTCGAACATTTTTTCCACTTGCAACTGAAAAATCAAACCCCTGCCCAACAATTCACATTGCCTGGCTAGACCTCTATACATACCCAAAAATTTTGCTTAAAGACTCCTTCTGAAGCTGCAGAATTTATCCTTGCTTCTGAGCTGCTGGTCTCTCTTCAACACTTCTCTGAAACCATATGAAATTTCCTTAACTTACAACAACTATAAATTTATTTTTATAACTAATTAATTATGTAGTTTATTTGCTATGGAAAACAACGAATAAATTACACTGCAATTTTTTACAAATAAAATACGCTGTGGAAATAAAATGGAAACTAAGAAAATGATAGCACATACACAATAAAATTAACACAATTATTTTTGGACAAATGTTCTCGGAAAAAACTAATGTGGGAAAACTGGTGCAACAGATGAGGGTTTTACTATTATTATTATTATTAGGAAACCGTAAAATATGAGTACAATCTAGTTGCCAAACTAGCTATCCTCAACAAATAATATGGCCATAATTATATTGGTTATCCTCTGCTACTCACACTCCCTCTTGGAATGCATAGTTTTGATAGCTGCTACTACCATTTGCAACTGGAAATCACATATTTCCTATTAAACCTTGAATCTAGAAACCCTCTAAGAAAAATCCCTTTGTGTGTTCGTTTCTCTTTCGCTTGGCTTTGATCTGCTACTACTAGTCTAGTTGCAAAATCATTGTTCCGAGATATGCTAAACAAACTCTCTGATCTACCAATCAGAAATGCTTCTTGATAATACCACCGCCTTTTGGAATTTCTACTGGGCTATTCGAACCTTTTCTTCCATCTGCAATTGAAAAATCGAACCCATTCCTAGCAATTCATATTGCCTGGCTACACCTCTGTGCAGACCCAAATTTTTTGCATAGAGACTCCCTCTGAAGCTGCAAAATTTCTCCTTGCTTTTGAGCTTCTGATCTGTGTTCAACAATTTTCTGATACCATGTGAAATTTCCTTAAATTGTAGCATTATTCTTATAACTGATTAATTATGTCATTTATTTGCTATGGAAAACAACGAATAAATCAAATTGCAAATTTTCACAAATAAAATACGCTACAGAAATAAAATGTAAACTGAGAAAATGCTACACACACAATAAAATTAATGCAATTATTTTTGAACAAATGTCTTCTAGAAAAACCTAATGTGGGAAAACTAGTGTGGCAAATGAGGGTTTTATTATTATTATTACTAGGAAACCTTGAAAATATGAGTACAATCTAGATGTCAAGTTGGCTATTCTCAACAAATGATCTGGCCAAAATTATACTAGCTATCCTCTGCTACTCACACTCCCTATTGGAATGCACAATCTTGATAGCTGTTACTACCATTTGCAACTGGAAATCACATATTTCCCCGTAAACCCTAAATCTGGAAACCCTCTAAGAAAAATCCCTTTGTGTGTGCTTTTCTCTTCCACCTAGCATTGATATACTACTACTAGTTTAGCTGCAAAATCATTGTTCCTAGATACGCTCAATGAATTCTCTAATATACCCATCGAGAATGCTTCCTGACAATACCACTGCCTTCTAGAACTGCTACTGGGCTATTCAAACCTTTTCTTCCACCTACAACTAAAAAATTGAACCCCTACCCAGCAATTCGCACTGCTTGGCTAGACCTCTACACAGACCCAAAAGTTTTTGTCAGAGACTCCCTCTGAAGCTGCAAAATTTCTCCTTGCTTCTAAGCTCATGATCTATCTTCAACACTTCTCTGATACCATGTGAAATTTCCTTAAATTGTAGCAACTAGAAATTTATTATTCTAACTGATTAATTATGTGTTTATTTTCTATGGCAAACAATGAATAAATCACATTGCAAATTTTCACAAGTAAAATACATTGCAAAAATAAAATGAAAACTAAGAAAATGATAGCACACACACAATAAAATTAACACAATTATTTTTGGACAAATGTCCTGGGAAAAACATAATGTGGGAAAACCGACACAATAGATGAGGGTTTCATCATCATTATTATTATTAGGCAGTCGTGAAAATATGAGTACAACCTGGATGTCAATCTGGCTATCCTCAGTAAATAATTTGGCCAAAATTATACTGGTTATCCTCTGCTAATCACACTCCCTCTTGGAATGCACAATTTTGGTAGCTGTTATTTCCACCTCCAACTGGAAATCACATATTTCCTACTAAACCTTGAATTTAGAAACCCTCTAAGAAAAATCCCTTTGTGTGTGCTTTTTCTCTTCTACATGGCATTGATTTGCTACTGTTAGTCTAGCTGCAAAATCACTGTTCCAATATACACTCAATGAACTGTTTGTTCTACCCATTAGGAGTGCTTCCTGACAATACCACTACCTTTTGGAACTGCTATTGGGCTATTCAAACATTTTCTGCCACCTGCAACTGAAAATTCCAACCCCTTCCCATCAAATCACACTACCTGGCTAGACATCTGCGCAAACCCAAAATTTTTTCGTAGAGACTTCCTCTAAAGTTGCAAAATTTATCCTTGCTTCTGAGCTCCTGATTTGTCTTCAACACTTCTCTGATACCATGTGAAATTTCCTTAAATTGCAACAACTAGAAATGTATTCTTCTAACTAATTAATTACGTATTTTATTTGCTATGGAAAAAAAAGAATAAATCACATTGCAATTTTTCACAAATAGAATATGGTGTGGAAATAAAATGGAAACTAAAATGATAGCACACACACAATAAAATTAACGCAATTATTTTTGGACAAATGTCCTTGGAAAAACCTAATGTGGGAAAAATGGTGCAACAAATGAGGGTTTTATTCTTATTATTATTATTAGGTAGCCATGAAAATATGAGTACAATATAGATGCCAAAGTGGCTATCCTCAGCAAATAATCTGGCCAAAATTATTAGAGGGAATTTTCTCTCTCTCCATGAGCATTCTCAACACAAATTTCCTCTTAAAAGCAGCCCTTAAGAATCCTTGCATAGGCACTTGCGCAGACCCTCACATGCAAAGCCTAAATCTGCCTTTGATCAAGTTGTCTTGCTTGTTGCTACTGCTGGAAGTGATCCTTTAACTCCTTGGAAAAATTTCCTACCCTCTGGTAACTGAATTGACCCCCTCCTTAGCCAAATCGAACTGCCCCATTGAAGTTGTCTCCACTGTCCCCACGCATCCTCTAATGGGATAACTTGAACTCTTTTCTACTACCTCTACAGAATTGGAAACTCCTCTAGAATCACTATATCTACTCCCTCTCTATCTCTACATCCCTTTTAGCTCGTACTTCTCTCCCTTGCTTGATCTTTACAACTGGGTATCTCGATCTGCCAAGGAACTCAACCCCTCTAGTTCATTCTCCACCTACCCATCGAGTTGCTCTTATAATCTTTCATTTTTTAACCAATTAACATGATTAGATCCCCATCAATGACTAATATCATCTCCAACTCAATTTGTTTGAGTTTCTAGAGAATTCTCACCTTTCTCAATTAGTTACTATTAATTAATAACTTTTCCTAAGTTAGACTTAGGAAATATTTAATTATTGATTAATTAACTTATATGAGCCGTCTCTAGATGTTTTCTCCTGAAACTTTTTCTGGATTTTGGATATCTAGTGTTTGTTAGCCTCTCTAACCAAACTTAAGACTAGAAAACTAGTTCGATGCTAAAAAACTAACAATCCTCCCTCATGTTTGAGCTACAAACACAAAAATAAATTATATGGGTATATCTCTACTTTAGTGTAATATACATGATTTTGTAAATTGAAAAGCATACCATAAAAATAAGTGACTCATAACCAATACATATTATTTCAAATTCATCCATCATGTTGTCTATCAACATATCTACTATTTTCTCCACCCCATTCATTACACATTAATGAATGATTATGTGTGTTTAACACATATTGGGGTTATGATAGCTTCTCCTATAATTCAATTATTCGCATTTCTTTGACCATCTTCTTGTACATTTTTTAGACATCTTTGTCATAATGCTTTAGATATCATTTCATTTAATGTCTTTAATTTTTCTCAATCTTCGTGAAAGAAAAAGCATATTTAAAAATAGATTAATATTTATACGGAATTAAATATAATAAAAATGGCTAAGATGAGAGAAGCGGAGATGGTGTCGGTTAGGGTTTTGGCGTTCAACTTTTCTGCTGTTTCCGCAGTGGCTCTCAAGCCCAAATCAGGGGACGAAGCCGGTCCAACGGCAGGGGCGACGGCGTTCACTTCGGGCAGTCGGCTCCCTTTGCATGCGGCTTCAGAGAAACAGTTAGACTCTTGCTGGAGAACACTGAAAGTTCGCCCAGATCATCGCGGGAATGCAGCGTCGGTTTCTATGGAATCCCAAGTTGCCAAGAAGATACACGCAGAGGCCTATCGTTGGCGGAAAAACGAGATACAAATCGGAGCTCCTGATCAAAGATGTGGTGCCGTGAGGCATTTAGAGGACAATATCTATCAAACCGCGTGGAGAAAAGGCAGGGGAGGGCTGCACGATGCGTTTTTGATCTTCCCTTCAGCGCAGGGGTCCAAACACTATAGGGTCGGATTGGATCTACTCGATCCAGCCCTTATTCGAATCCAGCGCAACCCCAGGCAGCATACTGAGGGTAACAATCCACGATCGAGCAGAGTTTTAGCAGATCCAGACAAGCTCAAGGAAAAACAAACAAAAATAGGGCCAGATCTGGAGGGTTGCTTACAGCCAGGGCAGGTAAAAAATTCTTGTTTTCATATTCTGATTAAAATCCCACATGGAAAAACTCGTTTAGTTTGGGTTCATGCAGGAAGCACCTCCTTGCAGCTGAAACAACAGATTTGGGCTGAAATGGGATACCCAGTTCAGATCCAGCATTTGGTTAGTGGCAGGCGGTCTCTCTAGGATCTTAGATCGATGGATAGCTATGAGATTGGGCCAGGAACAATCATTACCTTAAACCTCAGATTGAGAGGAGGGGCTCTGCCTCAAGAACAACCAAGCTTCTCAGGGCGGGATAAGGGGAAAAAACCTGCAACCCAGCACCAACCCAAAGTAGGTCCATCCTATAAAAACATTCTACAGGGCAGCAAAGACATAGGGTCTTCTTCAGATCAAGGCGGACATATACCCAGGCCATATATAGTAGATCAGGCAGAGCAAACCCCAGCTTTAAATTTAGACTCTTCAGGGCTTGACGATTTCGTAAAATACTATGAAACAGAAGCTCTAATATGCCGATTCAACAGTTTTTGGCCTAAACCTTTGGATCTTTTCCATTGGATTTTCACCAAATGGACCATGGAATGTGATATACATCTATGTTCAAAGGGGTTTTTCATTTTGAAATTTACATCCAAGGAAGTCAGAGACTCAATCATCAGTTCAGGGCCATGGTTTTGGGGAACATCGGGGCTTTTTATGACCCCATGGTTTCCAGATTTCGACCCAAACAAAATGATTGTAACCAAAATGCCGGTCTGGGTCAGACTATACAATCTTCCTCTGCACTTTTGGAATGAACAAGTTCTGGAAGGCATTGGGAACAGCTTGGGGAAATACATCAAAACGGACCTGGAAAGGATTGATGAAAGAATCTACACTTTCGCACGTATTTGTGTGGAAGTAGATTTAAGTAAAGGGCTGCCGGATAATATAAAGCTGATCTATAAACAACAAATCTGGTTGCAAGTACTAGATTATGAAAACACCGCTTTCAGATGTAGGCTTTGTAGGCAGACAGGACACCTGCAAAGTTCATGTCTAGAAGACAAGAAAGTAAACAGTAAAAAGAAGCAGAAAGGGAAGCAGAAGAAAGGATGGAAATTCTCTCCCCCAGACACAGAGGAAGAGGAATCAGAAGCAAAGGAGGAAGAGGTCCCAGCAGAAAAGACTGAGGTACCTCAAGAAATGGAGAATCAGAAGGGAACTTCCCCGAATAACAAGACAGAGATGACAAGAGTGGATCCATGCATGGGAGGCACCAAACGGCAGCACCACTCTGATACCTCAGACTCAGATAAAGAAATTGGGCCACAGATTGCAGATACACAGATAGTCCTTGCTTTGATCGAGCCCACTCAAGGAGAATGGTGTAAGGTCGAAAAGAAAAAGGGGAGAAAAAATTGAAGTCTCAGCCGGATTTCAGTTTTTTTGCCCCTTTCTTCCTCTCTCCTCCTTTCTCATATTTATTTTTCTTTTTCTTATGTGCACGTTAGTTATCTAACGGTGTGATGGGTGCTTATGCACTAATGCCAATGTGGCAACTTACAGTCTATTTCAGAGCTATATGCTGTTGTAACTTTTCATTAATTTTAATAAAAAGTTACGATTTTTTCCTTTGGAAAAAATTAAATATAATAAAAATATTAATTTGGTAATTTTTTGGATTATATATACATATTATAGAAAACATATTTTCCAATAATACTTTTTAAATGATTCACTTTGCTTATTGTACAACATTTTTATGGCGAGTCTCACAAGTATCTAACTATTGCTTCAAAAATGCTTGTCATAGTTTAAATATAACTTGAATGTTTCATTCATTACATTGATGTTTGTATTGTAAGCGAAAAGAACACCAATGTGTTCTTTTCACTAGATCCTCATAATTTTATTAAAAAAAATCTTATGTCATTAACTTCCAACACCTCTCCAGATGCACTAAGGATCAAGTCATCATCATACAAATTCATTAAATTTTTCTTCTTCTTAAGAGAGCCTTATACTCCCTTGTTGTCAGAACCTACACAACATTCAAAATATTTGAAGTCAAATGTTAGAAAACATATTATCTATCATTGTTGAGAATTACATTCTTAGTAAAATGTCAAATAAAAAAACTTCACATTCATCACCTTTGGATCTACCTAATTCCCCCATTTGCAACATTTCCATATTATAGCTTCTATGGTTTTTTCCATTCAAATTGTGAATAATCTTATTGCGTTTTTTTCAATTAAATCACATTCACGAGAAAAATATTATGGGTGTGCATGTACACATAGATCCGTTCATTCATTCAACATAAGAATAAGATGAGAAATGGAAGAAAAACATCATAGTTTGCTTAAAGTTTATTATTTTATAAATGGAATTGTGCATTGGTCATCTTAATGACAGAATAAATTCAATATTTTTTTATTATAATGAGGGAATTGGTTGGGGACTATGAAATATCAATCCTGGGCCTCTTTTGAATCCTTTCTAAACTTTGGAGCTTATAAATATACATATAGAGAGTAAGGGAATGGGAGTATACAAGAAAAATGACTCAATGTGCTAATATTCCCTACATGGACCCAATAAAAAAAAATGTCATGAAAGGGCTTGACTCTCACAAAATTCTAGCAACCTAATAGTACACAATTTCATGATATTTTGTCCTATTATTGGGGTCTCTCTTTATAGATTGGATTATCCCATTATTAGTTGATAACTAATCCCTTTTTCATAGGGTTTATTTATTTTAATAAAGTATCACCCTTAATGTTTTTGCAAAATTAGGAATTTTTAAATGGGGAATACCAAAAATAGTTACATTCTACGCTTACTTATTTCTACCTTTGGAACCATTTCCTTTTAAGGATTAGGAAGGTAGCTTCATCTACTCTGAAACCTTGTATGAAGGTAGAATTAGTGATGGAGGTGGGATCTACTACCCTAATAGTGCTTGAGCTAGTGGATGCACATGCTAGGTTACGTCCTCTGATGGGGATATCAAGTGTAATCATTGATAATGCTAAGTTGGTTTCACCACTCTTCACTCAATTCTTTACCACCCTTCAAAATAGTAAAAGACTTATCTAGTTGAGTGTTCTCCATATGACGCATATGTGGAAAAGAACATAAGTATCATTTTTTTAGAGTCCATGTGGACATGGAAGGATAGAGATGGCTCAAAACAACTAGTGTTAAAGGTATCCCTTGGTTAACTGTGGATGATAGTTGGTGTTAACCCCCAGGTTGTTCTCTTTGACTCCCAAGAGAATACGGCCGGGGTAACCACTAACCAATCTTTGGGCTACAGCTTCTAGCCCAGCTGTAGTCAGAGAGGGCTCTCTCTATTAGGTTTGTCACTGCTTTGAGTGAGGGTTTTAGGCTAGTTATGAGATGAGTTTTTGGTTGTTTTTGTGTGTTTGGTTGGGAGGATGATTCTGATTTTCTTTAAAGTATATCAGCAGGAACAATTAATCCATTGGGCAATGGGGTCTGGGATAGTTTTCTCTTGAGGGCTTGATATTGGTGAGGGGAAAAGCTATAGGGCCTGTGTGCATTCCATGAAACAAACTGTGAATAATGAGAGTGAGGTGAAGACAATCAGCAAAGAGCAGCTAAGATTTCTTTACTAAACTGTATATTGTGAAAGAGGCTTGTTATCTAGGAGCAATTACTTGAATTCCTAAAACAACGATGCACTGTGATGATGAAGTATTAAATGTAGCATTTAAGAATTACGCTTCAAATACCTTATCAGAAGAAAACATATAAGATAGTTTTGATTGAGCTCAGGGTAGTCAATGACTAAGTCCTGAGACTATTCTTTTTCCTTACTACCTAGAGTTTCAAACATATAGCGAACATGAGAGATACATGGAATAACAGGAAACACAGGTGAAATAAAGAGCCATGAGAAAAACTTATTGAGTCATGTAATGCACAGGAATCCTGCAACTTTGAGCTACACACCATCAAGAGATCAAGAGACAACACATCTTTGAAGAAATCCCACTGTCCTTTATATTAACTGCCTGAGAGTGTTACAATATGAGAATAACAGGGAAGATATCAGGAGAAATCTTTACATCCGGAGTCCAACCCCTCTAAACAAACGCGAGGGGGAATATATAGAGTTTACATACAAAAATATCTCAGGAATGGAGTCATCTGAGAGGAAAATATCTCTTACACTCGTACAGGGGAGAGTAGATGAGAAGTTATTACAAGTATAAATGATAGTTAAAGCCTTTAACTGCTGTAAGGACGGATTTTTGACCTCTGGGCACTACGCAGTCGGTTGTGCGGCTTTATCATAAATATGAACTGAAGTGCTCTGTCACTTTGATTTTGTATACTCTTGGCCCTGCCACCTGTGCATGCTGATGCTGTCGTTGATGCTGAGTACCTGTGCTGAGTTGGCTCAGCGTCTTTATGCTTGCTGTCATGGCTTTGTCCACCTGTAGATGCAATATGGACCGTATTGCTGCAAAAAAGTCTTGATTGCTCAGCCTTGGTTCAAAAGTAGCTTTATTAGGTCCTGCCAAGTATTTGGAGGAGGAAGTTGGTGCCTCAAAATTGACCCTATGGTCTCATCAGCTTCTGTGTACTTATAGAAATGAGGGGGTTCATCAAATAGATGTGCTATTTCAGTTTTAATAAAAAATAAATTATCTAATTTCTCAAAAAGAGCCTGTCCTGTTAATGGGCCTGCTGAAGATGACCCAGGGGCCTCAGCAATCTGAATTGCTGAAAAAGTGCTTACTCTTTTGATGTACTTCTCATAAGAGAGAAGCTTTCCTGATTCTTCCAAGCTGGGAAGCCCTCTGTCCTGCAGGGCTGTGAACCTATTCTGGAACTTATGTATATCTGCCTGTATATCATGGATCTTCCTGTCCAGGGTGTAAATTAGGTTCTTCATTGTTTTGGTTCTTTTAATGAGGGAAATGGTTTCAGTCCTATTAGAAATTCCCATTTTTATCAGCTGAGAACCACTCCTATAGTTAAGGACTTCAATCATCTTAGGGGCAAGGTCGGCCATGTTTCCTAGAGCATCCCTTGCTCTGTACAGTTCTTTCTTTGCCCTGCCAATGAGTCCTATTTGTTCATATATAGCATCAATGTACTCCCATTGGTTAGTAATTGATTCTCCAATGGCAGTCCAAATCACTTGCTTGATCTCTGCTGTCACTTTTTCAAAATTGAGCTGCTTTTCCAGCTCTGCAATTTTCTTTTTTAGGGCTTTTACTTCCCTCTCTCTCTCAGCCACGTTTTGCTTAGATTTATCACATTTTTCTTCTATCTTTGCTAAGCTTTCCTTGGCCTTATTGAGCTCTGTCATTTGAGCCTCTAGCACCTGAAGTTCTTGCCTCAATTTTTGCATATCCAGGCTCTCGGCCTGCTCTGTTGGTGGTGTTGTAGTAGCTGGTTCTGTTGTGGCTGGCTCTGTTGTGGCTGGAGCTATCTCTGATTCCTTTTGCTTTGGAGGGATGTCCTTTTTAGGGGTCTCCTCGAGATCTATCATCTCTGTGGGTGGCTTGGAAGACTACCCTGTTTCTCCCCTCTGTAAGGTTGCTTCTAGGGTAGTCTCCGTATCCTGCAACTTTTGCTGGGTGTCCATCAGTTCCTTATACAAATTCATAAGCAGTGCAGTGATATCCCTTTCTCTTCTCTGTTGGGCTACTTCATCTGTTTGTGGATGTAGAGTTGGTGGGATCTTCATCTTTTTCTTGATTGCAGCTACATCTGCATCCCTTAGTTTAAGGACCTCCTGTATGGCCTTAACATCATTGAGATCATGACCAAACTCTATGATGATTTCTTCTAGTGCCTTGATTCTGTTGTCCTTGGCTTGAGAGGATGCCCTCTCCAACTCAAGCTGTGCTGCTGTGTTGTTCAAACTGTTTTGCAGCCTATA
>APFE031344834.1:37870-69085 GCA_000404065.3 Pinus taeda | reverse complement strand
GGTAGATCAACATCGTAGTGAAAAATGTTTTGATGTAGGTGATTGGGTATTTTTATTGCTACATCTCAAGAAAGCTATCTATGAGAAGGAAACATTGACAATACTACATGCACTTAAAAAATGGCGACCTTACCGAATGGGAAGACTCTTCAAGGATGAGGATGTGGAAGCATTGTTTTGTGTTATTTCTATTATACAACCAGATTAGATAAACAAAGCAAGGGATGAATCGAAGAAGGATGAAGAATTATGGCCACTTATTCAAAAGTTGCAAAAGATCCCAATTCAAACAATATTGGCAGAAATTGAAGAGGAACGAAAAATCATATTGGAACCTGGAGAAGTCATAGAAACAAGAATCCGACAACTATGAGATCAATCAATTTCACAGTATCTAATCAAGTGGAGGAACCTAATCGTTGAAGATTCCACATCAGAGGACAAGAAGTTTATACAGTAGCATCAAGAACTACTTAAGCGTTGAGGACAACACTTTTTGAAGGAGAGGAGCATGTTAGGCCCCTATACTACTAGTGTAACCCCTTATTATTATTGGTACAACGCTCTTATTATATTGATGTACCCATGTAGTGCCCATATTGTTACTATTGGGCCCCATAGAATCCCACTATTATTATTATTGTGCCCTTACATTATTATTGTTATGTAGGCTCTGATTATATAATGACCCCTTAGAGTCCTATATATAGAAAGGAGGTCTTTTCATTTGTATCATCCAAGAATTGTTCATTTATGTAATGTAAAGGAGGTTTCCCCCTCGAAGAGGTTGAATTCTAATGCATTGATCTATATTTTCTATCTCTTCTTGAGTTGGTTTCATAACATTCAACATGCATAACTAACTAATTAAACTACCCTTATCGGAAGCAATTTCTCTACTTAAACAATTAGAAGCATGATCCCCTAAGTGTCACACATGCACCAGAGTTACCACTTGATGTTAGATGCAACAACTAATGTTATCACTACTATGTGACCGTTTTAGAATAATGACTTGAAGGAGACATTACGAAAATCATTAATATCAACATACTTTAGTTATCATTTTCCAACTCCTTAAGCATGGTCAACGGAATACTCACATGCACATCAAGCGCTATCTATTCATCACCAAACTTAACGTCTTCTGCAAGATTCTAACACTCACGGCCTGCGCTATCTGGTCATCACTGGACTTAGTGATTCTTTTTCCCTTCTCCGTATATCCCTACAACATTGTCTTCCTCCTTCCCCTTACTTCCTTTTCCTTTGGAAGCATCTATAGTTGGGTAAGGTAGTTAGAGTTTACTAGAAACTGCATTAACACAGGTAGTCTATTTATGAATAATTTCCACATGTAATTCTACCATGTAATGATTCTTAGGATAATATGGATTTTTAGAAAGAAACATACTTTAGAAATATTAAATCAATTGGCTTAAGAACCACACCACATCACCTTTCTCTTTTGGGGAGTCCTAATGCCCTATACTCTTTTTAGTTACCTAATTAATATTCATGATGTAATTTATTATTACATGTGTGTGGTGCATATTACATCATTCAAACTCATTGGTGCTTTAACACATAAGCTCTTCGGAGGGAATACATAGTCACCTTGGCTTTATGTCATAAAGCTTCCATTTAGCTATTTTTTCTATTGAAACATAATGGACCTATTGATTTAGGTAGGGATACCTTAGTTCATGGACAAGAATAAGATATCAAGCATACTAATTCTAAAGAAAAAAAGAAAATAAACAATGGTCAGAGATTAAAACATAAAACATATATACACAAAGATTTTGTGCTTGATCCAAAAAGTGGAACTACCACATTGATTTTTCAATGTTACAATACATATATATACAAAAATCTCAATCCATTAACCCATGGTAATTCCCTTGAACTAATCTACAAAATACCATGGACATAAAACCATCATGACCAAAACCACTTGCAAAATCCATGCACCCATCTAACAAAATGTAACACAACCCAACATTTATGTTTTATTTTACCTAAACTTTCAATAGGGGCACAATCTAGAATATTCCAAACTTCATCTAAGCATGTTCCAAACTTCATGTCTCTTCTATAAAAGCCTCTAGTGCACTTTCTCTTTAAATTAATATTTTTTATTATAAGGTATCACTCATTATAGTGACTCTTTGCACTCATTAACACTATCTGCTACACTCCATTTATCAAAAATCTCTGCATTATCTAGGACTGTATGATTACAATTTTTGCATCGCTCATGCACTTTTGGACAAACTATATCAAAACCCAGCTATATATAACACAATCTAGAACACATATATATAACTCCCTTAGTCTAAGTATAATGAAAATGATGTCTAAATGATCATCCACGTCAACCCTTATTCCTTGTTAAAAGTATATTGTATCTTCAAGTTGGACTCAATATCATTGGGTTTGGGAAGAACAATTATTATCACCCTCCACTTTCACAAAAGATAATAATAAGTTGTTTGTGAGAATTTGCCAACCACTTCCAAAATTTAGCACATGTTTGATTGTGAGTTTTGCAAGTCTAGTTTGTTTGCATCAAGTGAGATTGAATAATAATATGTGTCTCTCTTTTTCTTCGTAATATCTAAATAAAGCCAAATTATAGCTCTCATATCTCTTACATCTTAGTTGACCTTTCATTCACCTTTCTCCTAATATTGAAATTGAACAATTAGTTGGTATTGAATAGATCAATCTCCTGTACAAAACAAAAATAGTGCCATAAATATGGTTTGATTAAAAAGACTCCAGATCCTACTTCCTTATTAGTAATATCTACCAAAGCAGAGGATTGTCCTATTTATCGTATTTGTAGGCATATTGGAATAATAATAACACAACTTATACTAAATATGAAAATATTGGTTTCGAAGATTGGCATTACCTAGTTTGATATTCATTTCTTACGAAAAAATATGTGTGATTCATCCTTTAATTCAAATTTCTAAGACCACATGACAATTTTTTCACTTGTAATTTCAATCTTGATCATACTAGAAATCGATATTCTTTTTTAGCGTTTCCTTCTTCCTTAATTAAATGTTATGTTATTTTAAAATAAATATTAAGTTCCATCACTAGTTACATGAGAAACCCTTGTACAAAGGTTATAGGAGACTCCTCCACCTACATAAGTAAACGAGAGATGGTATGCCCACATTGATTCTAACAGAAATCTTAATTCTTCTGTATCAATTAAACATTACTTTTTTCTTAGTGTGATGTCAGTTATTTTCTTGACATGTTTTTTTTTTGAAAAATAAGAGGTGAAATTTGAATTAGGGAATTTGTTGTATTCATATCCTTGAGATATTTAATATTTACTATATATCATGTATAACAAAAAATACATATTTCCCTTTTAGGTCGATTATAGCAAATGTACTATAGTAAAATTTTGTGTCTAACATTAGGCCTTCATCATTTTACGCTTAGATACTCCAATTTGCAACAAGCTGATTTTGTTTTTCCTTCCTTGGACTCCCTGCAACAACTTGTACTCAATTTTTCTTCGCACTGCAATTAGATTTAAGAGTGGAACCACATCTTCTCTTATTATACATTTACCACACTTTCTCCCCTGCAGTTGCAGTTTTTCCATAAGCTCAATATTGAACCGACAACTTTGATACCAAGGGTCTTCCCTCTTGTTGTTTTGTTTTTTTTTTCCATTGAAACTTACTAGACAAATTCATTTATATCTCTTCCTTGATTGGTAGGAATATGATATCACGATTTCCATGTTCAAGTATTTCTGTTTTATTTTACCTATACATTTGATAGGGAAGCATACTAGCAATATCAATATATAGAATACATTTATGTTAATGTTAAAACAATAAATGTTTTAACTCTCACTCCCATTTTATCCTCTAAATGATCCAATCGATATTGGTGAGTCTAGTGCATCATATTTGTTTCTCTTTATCTCTTTACCTATTATTATATGGATGAATGGAGACATTTATAATTGGTGTGTTCCCATAATAGATGTATTTTTGGTTATATTTCCTCTCAAGCGTAACTCTTTTATTAAAGTGGTCCACCCATTTTCACATTCTATTTATTTTTTGCAATTACTTGTCCAAAACGTTAATCGTGTTATGTTATTTCACAATTACGTTCAGCTATGTAGCTTATGGTTAAGAAAGCTCAAGAAGTGATATTTATTGGCCCTTCAAATTTGATGCATTCCATTAGAATTGTTGGTACCTTGC
This sequence comes from Pinus taeda, assembly GCA_000404065.3. Classification (NCBI taxonomy): domain Eukaryota; kingdom Viridiplantae; phylum Streptophyta; class Pinopsida; order Pinales; family Pinaceae; genus Pinus; species Pinus taeda. Next base: position 64,832 of record APFE031344834.1, on the reverse strand, counting down.
TTCCTTCATGATAGAATCTATAGAAGCTATTCATCTTAAATTTACAACTATATATGTATAGTTTTTTCCCCTAACACATATATTAGGATTCCAACTTATAGTATATTATAGTTTCATTGATTAAATTGGAATATTTTCCAAGGTCCCCATCTATACCTCTTCCTTCATGAGAAATAGTTGAGTTAGTTCTCCAACTAGTGCCTGTACACTAGAGCTCATACTATTGCTACTTAAGGCAGTATAATTAATAATTGTATATATCAAATTTACACATACATAACTATGTATCAGCATAACGTGGTAGACTTGATAATGTTACTGAAATATACCATTGTGAACTATGAGATGGATTTGTACTAACAATGAGATGCATTAAAATATTGGGTAGGTATTTCTGTGGGGTTAGGCATACTCCACTAAGCCCCTATATTTTTTGATCATATCAAAACACCTACCCCTTCTATTCCTCTTTCAATTTCCTAAACAGTTCCTAGGTAGGTTCCTACATACATCTAATTTTTATATAAGTTTTTGATAATGAGTGGGATAAATCAAACACACACCTCTAGAGCACATTATGCTCAAGTGCTACCACACTTATTTCGAAGGAATAATCAAGATCTTAAAGGAAACATACAATGGTTGGGATTTGCTTTCGCAAAACCATAGTGATTAAGGTGAAATGAGTCTAAACCTCTCTCTCTTATTATTTCATTGGGTACTACGTTATATAGGATACCGGAGGTAGCCCCACCTACCACCATCTCTTTGATCTCTCGTAAACAATGCACTGAGGTCATCTCTGAGAATAGGAAAATTGATTCCTTCCTCATTCACTCTCAAAGTAAGGGGAAGGTTGTAGCCACATCCATGGCGCTCATGAAGGGTTCATCCAAGGAGTAGAAGAAAGCACATGGATATAGTCATGGAAGAATACAAGGACATCTTCTTCTCACCCATAGGGGTACCCTTTCATTGTGAGGTCAAGCATTCAATTGATCTAAACCCAGGAGCACCTCTACCCAAAGGGCCAATTTATCACCACTCCATTATGGAAAATGAAGAAATCAAGTGGAAGATCCAAAAGTTGTTGCAAAAATGGCACATTTCGCCAAGTCTTTTAAGGAAGCCCTCAAGCCTGGTCCCAACTCTTTGAATTTTAAGGATCTTTCAAGTCCAGGCCTTGTGGTTGACCACTCACTGAACACCCCTACCCTTGAAGTGAGGGATATTGACACTACTATGAGGGTTGTAGAATTTGTAAATCAGCTAAGCAGTAAGGGATTGTATGTGATGTTCCCAATTGATTTATAAAGCATTGGGTATTTATTGATAAGGATCAGAGGAAACATTCATGTTCACTAAAAGCGACATGTCATGAAATTGAAAAATGTGAAACTACAATTGAAGAAAAAATTGTTCACTTCTTTTATTTCCCATTTAGAATAGTACCAATTAATGTGTCGTGGAATGTCTATAATTTGCTTTCGTAGTGAGCTTGGAATAGAAATTAAGATCATATGGAAAACTTCTGAATTCATTAATTGAAACTCTATTGGGATTGGGATTTCTATTGTACTATATGTGTGCACGCTTGGAATTAGCATTGTTTGGGATCTCCTAAATGCTTGAGTAAGTGGACATCACTAACCAAATTGGACTCAGATAACAACAGAATATGATAACTGACAAGGAATAGAGATTACAGAATTGAGTTTATGGAATTGCATGAAAATTTCATAGATTTTGTAAATGTAAAAATTATTGTACCCAAATTATCAATGGGAAAGGTCCAAATTAGAAGTACAACACTCATCATGCCTTTTAAACCCAACTAATGATAAGGTGGAACACCATTATTTAAAAGTGGATTTCATTTGGAACTCCATTATCTAATACTAGATTTCATTTGGAATTTTATATGTTGACACAAACCATGGTTGGGAAACAAAATAAAAACCACAACATTGGTCAAGAATGTCATATGTATATTATGTGGAAATTGAGTACTGGAGATATACCGTCCTAGTTATTAGGTCTGAGGTTTTGTCACTCGAGGACGATAATTAGAGGAAGATAATCATACTTATCTTTAAATGATAAGTAATCAAATTAGAATATGCTATAGATAATCTCAAAAGTATAACAATAAGCCTTTAATGATGAGTAATACTATCATGAATATTCATTTTAGTGAAATTTTCGAGCAATAGGTTGGAACATAAACACTAATTTCCATGGATGAGAAAGCGTTGTGGTGCATGTGGGCATTAATCATATATTCCCTTCTCTCTTAGAACCTTCATAATAATTTCCAAATGATTTTCCTATATCTAGAAACATACAAGTTTCAAAATCACATTCCTACATCTAGAAACATGCATCATTTTCCTCTAATTCAAAACTTGAATAGTTCGTTATTAGATTGTGTCGCATTTGTAGTCTAGTTTGAAATTAATGTCAACTGCATAGTTTGTAATCAACATTTGTTGAGAAAATAGTTAGTGATGATTATTTTCTACATCATTATCAATTTCCATTGTGAAATAAATAGCATGAGATTAATAAAAAGTCTATGCACAATTTAAGGATGGTTTTGGATTATTTATATATTTGTAGAATTTGGTGAGATTCAAGTCTACTACGCATAGACATAAATAAATTAATAAAAATATATTTTTGGTAGATCAAATTCAAGTCATACAAACATGGGAGACCAAGGATCACAACTCCATCATAGATAAATAAAGAAACATGGAGAAAGAATAAGGATTGGCATGAAATAATGGATGATATCGAGATCAGATATTGCAAGCTTTATGCTTAAATTTAGAAATTACTAGTCAAGCCATGCGAAGTTAGTGCACACTGAAATCTGTATGTACACAAGGAATCATATTGCTTACCTACTTTCATTTCTAATTACATAATCTAGAAAAGAAGAGACAAGCATTATTGGAGAATGGTTGGAATTTTACAATGTCAACGGAGGAAGACGTATAACATGATGATCAATAGAAGTATGTTGGCCTCTCTATGCTAAAGGATGTAAGAAGATAATAATATTTGTATACTTTTAATCATACATGTACTCAAAATTGTCTCTGTCATTATTGAATAATGCATCTCTGCAAACTTGATCCAAAATCCGTTAACCTATTGCCTCTATTACTATCATAATCTATTGCCGCTAATAGTATCATTATTTAATTATGATATTGGAACAAAAGCTAAACCTAGCCAGTTTTCCACTAATAATGATAATCGGAAAGTATGAGCTGCATAGTGTTAATGGGCGAGGCCAAGGTAGAAGCATCCTATCACAGATAATATCGATAAGAAGTCCACATACATATAGATGATGTATGAAACAAACAAAATAAAAACCTACATCACACTACACTAATAGAGAAACAAATCTAAACAAACAAATGGGTTGAACTTAATAAACTCACAACTGAGTTAAACATTGTTATATATGGCAGGCATAAGTGAATTTTGACATATAAAAATGTTTTTCTTTGACCCTCTTGGATTTGGGAAAAGGCCACTTGCCAAGGCAAGCTAGTGGGTAATGAAAAGATTATTTTGGTTTTGTTTGATCGCACCATTTCTAGATTTCATTTTGTCATGATTTTTGGCATCGTCGGAGTAAGCCAAAGACTAATACTAAGCACGAGAATAGTAAATTGAGTTTGATTTTTATTGGCTCTTAACAAATGATTTGACCTATTTTCTTAATGTTTGGTACTTGGAAATCTCCCAGTGATAGACTTTAGCAGGCTTCAAATAGATATTTAGGTTGGATGATTCACAGTACAATGATATAATCAAATCTCACCTATATTCTTTAACTATAAGTTCCAGAGTATGTCCGAGTGAAGTATTGTGGATGGCTAAATAAGAACTATCAAAATACCTTCACGATGGCTTGGAATCTCTAATAGTCAAATCTTTGTTCAAGGAGATGTAGAGAAAAATGATGCTTGGTCACTTTTATATAGATATCATAGCTATTATGGAGGATTACTACCAATCACGATTCATTCAATGAATAAAATATGGATGAATTGGTCACCTGGAGGATGTATCATGAAATAAAGTGATTGTTCACATATATCTAAAGCAATGCGTTAGATGCAAAAGTGAGGACAATAGTTTATAGTGGAAGCATAGCTTGCAATCAAATTTATGGAAGCCTATATGAAAAATTGAAGAGAAGCCATTTTGTACTAACTAAATCTATGATCACTAGGTAATGGTACTTTTCCATTAATGCTTATATAAAAGGTGATTTGGGAAGATAAATTTCAATGGAGATCTCTAGCATACTTGAAAGATAGTGAAAAGTTTTCATGGTGAATTACAAGTAGTTACGGTCACCAAACTAAAAACACCTTATCATTAATATTATAACTATTTTCAAAAGTTGTTATTTACTACATTTAGGGAGTGACTCAACTACCCAGTTTCAAGGTAGTTGAATTTTTTCTCATGTGTTTTAATCTCCCCAAATCATTTATGAGTTAGTCTCTTATCTAGTTATCATTTTCTAAAACGTAGACATTAGGATTTTCTATAATAAGAAACAGAAAAAGGTATGTAACTTGTGTCTATATATGTGGTTGACATCATACATGTTGTCCTATTTATGATTTTCACTTTGGGGCACAAATCACTCTGCCTATTAATGTTCCCTTTTATAGTACCCCCAACAGAGTCCTTTCCAAATTGATATTGTGAAGTACATATCCTACTATTCACATCAAAATTTCACCATTGGAGTCTAATTTCAAACAAATAGAGAGAAGAAGTGGTTGATGGAGGCGTTTAATGATTCTTCCCACTTAGTTTTGAATTTATCACAACTACTTAATTGGATAGAAAATCAATATAGATACTACTGAAGCTTCCTCCTAATGATCAATTTGATGGTGAAACACAAATGTTTCCATGAGGTATTGCTAAACATTTCACATGAAAATACAACATAAGCCCCCATGTGTAACCACAAACATAACCTATCATGGTGATTAACAAAGCAGGTATGTTAACTAAGCTAAAACTACACCATACTACAAAAGTGAATACACAAGCATATTGAATTAGGGCAAATCTACACTAATGGCATGGAAAAACAATAGTTAAGAAACCTAACCATCCGTATGAATGTGATATTGTTAAGGAGATAGAATAGATTTTAGATACCCTCCCCTTCCCATCATTGCAATGATGGACATCATTTTTCTTCCATTAATAAAAAGAAGCTAGACATGGGATTACAGAAACTAATACAAGAAAGTCTGGACCTCAGATTGTTGAAATGAAAGGGTTAGGGATTTCGAGAGGAAATTTACTTGGAATAGAAGGCTAATTATTGTTTAGAGAGATCATTAATCATTGGATTGATTTCTTTTTTCCAAATGGAGGTTCCTATCCAACATAACAACAAAACATTGAAATATTGAATGAAACCCTCAAGGCAATGCTGAATAATTTTGACAGAATGAATCAAAGGTCGTGAATGATATCTAGATATTTGAGACAGATAGACAAGGATTTAACTATTAGGTTCATTCCCAAACCTTAAATCACCATTATGAAAACCGATGGTAAAATTTCGCTCGGAAGGGTGCAGAGGTTACCTTGCGAAACATTTGGAACTTGCGAGGGAGAAGCTATCTCGAAACCCTACAGAAAATAGTGCGAATGAACCTCGACCAACATGGATCGAGTGGATAGTTACCATGACCAAGCTCAATAAAACCTTCACCATCTAATGGGTGTTTGCGTCCTAGACCATTGATGAAATCCAAATCCCAAGATAAAGATAGGTGTAAGGATTATAAAAGGTCTCCCTAAGTTTCTAGTGTGTGAATTCACTGTGGGGTAATGTCTCTAAGAATATGATAAAAAATCATTTTACTTCATTGAATCCAAAACCATCAAGGTAAGTTAAAAGGGCATGGTAATCATTTTATGGAAAGATAAACTCGTATTCATTTTTGTCTTCAAGAGCAACCTCCCAATGAACTAATGCTCAAATACAATCATTATACTTAACAAATCCCATAAGAAGGACTCAAATATTATTCATTTATAAAACCTAATTTTTAACCATTGTTAGTGCCTATGCTAATGAATATGACATATTACATTTATTGCATGAAGACTCTGTAGTATGAATTATTTAATAATAACTAACATAACAAACTTTGTATATATTACATTAAATGACCAGCATACTTATAATATTATTAACCATTATGGACCCCATTACATCACTAGGGGGGATCCCACCATTTCATCCCATTTGAAACACATCGCTCTCAAATTTTATATCTATGATGTACCTCAATAAGCCAACTTCCCATGTATGGCCATTGGCCCCAACCTTAAGAGTGAGGTAGTTCAAGAAGTGTGTCCATAAAGGGATCATCCATAAACCAAGGTCCCATGTACAGTAATACACTCCACAATAATAATAAAGTCATCCAAGCAATGCATCATAAAATCCAACTATCAAGTATAAATGTTTCCTTCAATTTTGACAATTAAGTCATCCAAGAAACGATTACGTAATCTTATATCCTAGATACAAGTGTGCATGTTGGGTCTTGACTAATCACACGTCAAATTGATGAATAGACATGAGGATTTTGTTAAATATTATCATCATGGTAATATGGTGATCCAGATTTAAACAGGAACGCAACAAATGATAGATATAACCATACATATAGAGATGCAACAAAAATAATACTTTATTTCATTACTGTAAAATACTGAAATATGCTTACAAACAAAAATGGAAATAAACTAGCTAGTGTGATGTTAGCTTATCTCTGAGAAGAGATGTGGTGGCTACATGCCTTTGAACTATGTTACAATGAGGATCGAAGGCGTATTTATTGTTGAGAAACAATGAAAAACCCTAAACATCCAAAAACCTAACCCTAGAAGGTGAAACACCAAACTATGGGCCTCATTTGGGTAAATTGGTACATCAGCTTCCCGGGGTCGTAACTTTGGCATTCAATCTACATTTGATCCACAGAATATCTCGTTAGAAATATCTATCAGAGAAATCCAACTTTCAGAAGCAGAACATCAGTCCATGGGCCCATGTTGCTCCGATTTTTCCCAAAAACCGTCGTTTACGGCCTCAAAGTGGCTCTGGAAGTTCAGGACAGGAAAAGCTACTAAAAATAGTAAACTATGCTACAATTAAGGAAACTGAAAAGTTGAAAAAAAAATGGTGCGGGTCCAAGTGGACTTGGTGGGTGGCCACCAATATCCACTTGGATCATTCATCCCCCCTTAGGAATCAATGGTCCCCACTACATTGAGTTCCTCCATGAGATGAGGAAACTTCTGTTGAATTTGGTCCTTGGTGAGCCACTTTCCCTCGTGAAGGAGTTGGCATGCTTTTACAATTCGATACAGTTTGATATTCTATTGGAAAGTGTACTTGATCTATATGTCAATGATCCGATCAATTTCATCTTGTTCCATGCAATATGGATTTAACTATGTGGGTGTGAGTTGTTCTGGAATGTCGGATGTGTCTAGTAATGGTGGAAAGTATAGCCAAAGGCGGTCCACATTGAATGCTAGGTGCATGCGACGAATGGGGGAATACTGTGCTCAAATGCATTGTCTCCCACAGCCTTGGTAATGGTGTAAGGACCATATCGGAGTGGTCTGAGTTTTCGACAGGCTCCAATAAGGCGTTCCTTTTACAAATGCAACCAGACTTTGTCACCCACCTAAAACTTGTGTGACGCCCGATCTTGATCATGTCGCTGCTTGTACTTGGCATTTGATTTCTCCAGAATGTCGTGGACCTGTTGGCGAATATTTTGGATGTGCTCAATGAAGTTGTTTTCCTTATCTATTTCAGACTAGACATGAGCTGAATCTACATGAGTATATACAAATGGCATGGCCACATCAATGGGACATAGTGGCTAGAATCCCAAGCCCACTTGAAAAAGGGTTGTGGCCAGTCGATTTCTGAGATCTCAGTTGTAGTTGTGCTAAACATAGTGGAGGCTCTCATCCCATCTACATGGATGCTTTGAGTTGTACATGCACAAAATGTGTACGATCATCATATTCACAACCTCTATCTAACCATCAGTTTGAGGATGGAAGGTTGTAGACCTAGTGAGTTTGGTGTCGAACATCGACTAGAGACTAGACCAAAATGTACTAAGGAACCTGTTGTCCTAATCTAATATTATATACTATGGGATCCCAAAGTGAACCCACACTCGTTCAAAGAATAGTTTAGTATTTTCTTCTGCTGTGATATTCTTCTTGCAGGCCACCACAATGGCCATCTTCAAGAACCTATCAACGACCACAAAAACATAGTCGTTTCCATGCTTAGTAGAAGGAAGGCCCGACATGTAATCCATGGAGATGGATTCCCGAGGTTGACTAGGGGTAGGAGGTGGGGTATAGAGGCCTTGCTCCTTGATGGCCGGTTTTGCAATGGTGCATGCAGTGCATGATCTGATGTACATCCCAAAATCCTATCAAAGATTGGGCCAATAGAATACTTCTACAATACTGCCACCATTTTCTTGACCGCAAAATGCGCAGTAACCCAACTATAGTGTGCTTCCCAAATCATCTTGGCACACTCGCTTGAAGGAATGCAAAGGTGACCCAAGTGGCATAACAGGGCATCCTGGAACATGCTGACCCTCCAAGAGTGTCTGGTATGCTTGGCCAAATTATGGGTTACTTTTGTAGAGAAGTGGCCAATTAGAAGTCTCGTGCCTGCAACAGTGAACATGGTGGTTAACACCATGATGGGTGGTGGAATGAGGCAATCTTCCACATTATTGGTGTTTCCCTTCTTATACTTGATATTCAAATGGAACTGTTGCATGTATGTGGACCACTTCTGATGGCAATCATTCTGCAATTTCCCTTGGGTCCGTATGAACTGTAGGGGTCAGTGGTCTGTGTGGATGATCATTTCCTTCCCTAAAATGTAATGCTTCCATTGGTGGCAGGCCTACACAATGGAATACATCTCTTTATTAAGTGGGGTACTTTTAGACTATGTCTTCAAGTGTCTCAGTGTGATATGCCATTGGATGCCCATGTTGAGTAAGGACTACCCCAATAGCATAGTCAGAGGCATTTGTCTCAACCATAAATGGTTGTTGAAAGTCTGGTAATGTGAGCATTGGTGCTGAGCAATGGTGATATTTCAACTCTATGAATGCCTTATGTTGAGATTCAGATCAAAATAATTTTTCTTTCGCTCCTCCCTTGGTGACTTGATTCAAGGGCCAAGTGATATGAGAAAATCTGAACATGAACCTACGGTAGAAGTTGGCAAGACCTAGAAAGTTGTGGAACTCTACTAGAGTGGTTGAAAATGGCCAATCCCTAATGGCTTAGATCTTGGATGGATCCACATGCACCCCTCGTTCATCAATAATGTATCCTAGATACTGAACATGGGTCATGCAAAAAGTTCATTTCTCGAAATTGGCACATAACTTGTGTTGCCGCAGTGTTTGGAGAACCTGTCTGATGTGGTGGAGGTGTTCTTCCCAACTTTGGCTAAAGATCAAGATGTCATCCAAGTATACCACTACAGATGAGTTGGTGAATGGACACAAGATGTCATCCCTTAGCCTCATGAAGGTTGCAGTAGCATTCGTCAATCTCAAAGGCATAGCCAACCATTCGAAAAGGCCCTCCCTGACTTTGAAGGCAGTCTTCCACACATCAGAGGGTTCAATTGGTACCTCGTGATATTCTAACTTGAAATTGATCTTGCTAAAATATTTTTCCCCATTGAGTTTTTCCAGGAGGTCATCAATCCATGGGATCAGGTACCTATTACGAACAGTGATCTTGTTTAGTGCCTGATAGTCAATACAGAGTCTCCAAGTCCCATCCTTCTTCTGTACCAACATGATCAGGCTCCCATAAGGCAATTAACTTGGATGGATTTGACCTTTCTACACCAGCTCCTGAACCTTCCTCTTGATTTCATCGTTCTCTAGAACGGAGTGCCAATAGATTGGTCCATTGGGTAGCAGTGCACCTATGGTTAGATCGATGGTGTGCTTGACCTGATAGTGTAGGGGAACCCCTGCGAGTGAGGTGAAGATGTTCTCGTACTCCTCCATGACCTTGTCCATCTGTACTTGTCATGCGGAGGGGCCCTATCTCGAGGTCGTGGCCACCATCTTCTTCCTTCCTTGAGGGTATATTATCAGGAAAATGAATTTCCCAATTTTGGAAACAAGCATATTGCATTGTTTTGTAGTAATCGAAGAGATGGTGCTAGGTGGTGCTACCTTTAGTATCCTGTACAACTTATTTCCGATAGTAACAATAACAACACAGAGCCTTGATTCATACACAACATGTCACTTCCACAAGTATGGTTTTCCTAATAATACATCCCAAACATCAAGGGGAGGAACATCATACAATACCGCATCCGTGAAGGGCTTGATGTTGTATGGAAGGCAACATTGTTGGCTTACATGAAGATCCTGTCCTTGGTGAAGCCACCTGATGGTGTATAGTTGTAGATGTGCTATGGTCGGTAAGCCCAACTGCTTCACGACTTGTGCTAAAATGAGGTTCTTTTGGCTCCTGTTGATAATGAAATATAGGTGGGATCCCTTTACCCACATCTAGGAGTGGACGAGACACTCCTCCTCCTTTGGATCTTCGAGTTCCTCCTTCCAGGTCTTTGTAGTGGCAATAGTGGTGTTGGGCTCCACATTGATAATCTGCTTCCCTTTGTCATTCCGCTTATCGTGTTCTGACTCAGAGTTAGAACATGCATTTGATTCTAAAACCCTTAGGCCATCCATCACTGACTGCTTTTCGTGACACTCACGTGTGTTGTGAGTGGAGCTGTTATGGAACTCACACCACTTTCCCTTGTCCTTTTTCGATTCTGTGGCACTATTCTTTGCTTGCAGCTTTGGTGGGTTGTCTTGAGTAGCCCTGCTTTGGCTTTGTCCTTTGTTTCATAGTTTGGGGGCACCTTTCCCCTGCTTCGAATTCACATATTCAAGGTCTCGCTTCTTCTGTTTAAACTTTTTCTCAACCTTGACTGCATATCGGTATGCTGTGTCAAGCAAGGAAATGTTCAAGAATTATATTTCTTCATGGATGTACTTGTGCAGACAGCCATAGTATTTAAGTACCAAATGCTACTCTAGATCCTTGATTCCTAACTTTATGTAAAGGGTATGGAAAATATTGGTAAACTTCGGCATGTCTTGGTCCCTTCCTACCGTAGGGTGGTCTACTTAATCTATTGATGCTCATAGTTTCTGATAGGGTAGTACTTCTCCTTGATAGAAATCTAGAATGATTTTGAAGTGGGTGCAGATGAAAATAGTGAGGCCATACTTTCATCCTTCTACTCACTGTAGGTTTCCCACAAGTTCTTGACATGGGGGGTGACTTTGAGAAGAGCGATAGTAATCTTTTCTCCGTTGGAAAAATCATGAACAGAAAACTACGCTTCTAGCAGATTTAACCATTTATCTATAGTGTTTGCATCTATCTTTCCCTCAAATATGTGAATTTCAAAGTTAAATTGTACCTTAAAGGGTGTGGCGCTTCCATAGTAGACGTTGAAAGTAGATGTGTTGCCCCTAGGTAGCAGTTGAAGGATCTGGGCAAAGTTTTCCATCATCGCATTCCTTTGTCACTCAAGGGCCTCTTCAAGTATATTTTGATAGCATCTCCTGCCCCCTCATCTTTCTTTTCATCCACCATGGAAGGTTGTTGGGGTTTACGAGGCTGGTCTTACAAAGGTTTGATTAGTTCTAGCCCTAACTCTGTATATCCCAACCTCTTTGGGGAAATGCAAAGAAAAATAGAAAAGAAGCAGACCGCTCTGATACCAATGATCCAGATTTAAACAAGAACGCAAAAATTATAGATATAACCATACATATAGAGATGCATCATAAATAATACTTCATTTTATTACTGTAAAATATTGAAATATACTTACAAACAAAAATGGAAATAAACTAGTTAGGGCAATGGTAGCTTATCTCTAAGAAGAGATGTGGTAGCTACATGCCTCCGAACTATGTTACAATGAGGCTGAAAGGCCTATTTAGTCTTGAGAAACAATGGAAAACCCTAAACATCCAAAAATCTAACCCTAGAAGATGAAACGCCACACTGTGGGCCCCGTTTGGGTAAATTGGTACATCAACTTTGTGGGGTCGTAACTTTGGCACACGACCTCCGTTTGACATGCACAATATCTCATTAGAAATATCTATCCAAGAAATCCAACTTTCAGAAGAGAAACGTGAGTCCATGGACCCATGTTGCTCCGAGTTTTCCCAAAAAAACATCGTTTAGGGCCTCAAAATGGGTCTAGAAGTTCAAGACTCAAAAATCTGGTAAAATAGTAAACTGTACTACAATTAAGTAAACTAAAAAGCTGAAAGAAACAATGGTGGGGGTCGATGTGGACTTGGTGGGTAGCCACCAATATCCACCTGGATCATATGGATCCAAACATCTTTCCACCAAGATACTATATCATCCATAACCAAAATATCATCCACATAGATACAAAAGGTTAGTTTTTGATATGGAGTTATGTACTCTATGGTATGTATAAGTATTATTACACAAAAATGTCACGACTAATCATGTGCAGACTTATTTTACAAACGTCCCTTAAGATTGTGTTAAAAACTTAATGGGAAGAATTAAAGTGGAACTTCAAAGTTTGATTTTTTTATTGTGACTAGGTTAGGTAGGAGGCGTCATCTGAGATCTTGAGTTCAATACCAATAGATTTTACCAAACAACTCCCTTTCACAAGGATTCTCGATTGAGGCCCTAAATTTCATTGAGGTCTGCTCACATTTCTTAGAAGAACATAATATGCCATCCTCAAAATCCTCCACCTCCTCAAGTTCAAAAATAATATTAGGGGAAGGAAAAATTACTTTGAATCCTAACACACCAATAGATTTTTTCTACTTGTTTTATCGCGTAATATAATTCTATTAATGAAACAAGATGACTATGTAATCAAGAAATTCAAAACAGTTTTTGTGAAAATTTTCCATCACCTAAGGAGAACATATAGATGAAGGAGATACTAAACATGAGGCTCCCATAACAGGTACAACTTAACCTCCACCCATCAATGTCTCATTCTGGTTTTTTTAGTTAATTTGATTGTCCCTCTTTAATGCATCCATCACTACAACACATGAACTCTTGAAGCCTAATATTTTCGTATATTGAAAAGGTTTGGTTGATCCGATCCCTCTACTCTAGTACTTCTCACATGGATACGTTGTCAATATATTGTGTGTAAACTTAAGATAAATTTTGATCCCATTTTTAATATCGTTAATTAAATATTCCCATCCATTCTCTACTTTATTTTGTATAAACATGAGAAGGAGACATGAATACTTGACTTACTAGTGAGGTGACTTCTAAATAGTCAACAACATCATAAGATGATCCATGGAAACATCACTAAAAGTCAACCCATATTAAATAGTTATGAATTTAATAATTCATTACATAGTTTAATATATGTTATTTTCTAAATAAACCATGGTTGACAATAATTTTGTTAAAAATAACAAAAAGTCTTATATAATAGAATATGTTTGTGTTGTTTCATTAGCAAAAACAAATTTGATCATATTTCTATTCGATTTGAAAAAAATACACATAGTAGATACTTATAACATTCACAAGGAATTGAGGTCATTATATTCTTGTTACAAATTTCTATCTTGATATTTAAAATTCCAGCAAAAATATTAAGAAGCCCATAACCCTTTATAAAATTGATTGTAAACATCTAGTATTTTAAATATTTATAATTAAATTATGCCATGATAAAAGTTTAATTACTTCCAATAAGGAAATGATGTACTATATCATCACCTAGAATAGAGTACTCTCGCAAAGGTCTATGTAGATATGACATTCTATTCACTCAAGATTGACTATTGCAAAAAATATTTGGAGTTCTACTGTTCACCTAGACATAGACCTTATTGCTCAAAATATTTCAAAAACAAGTCACGCATAAGCCATCAACCCATTACTATGTTGTCTCTTCTTAGCCTTGTCCCCAATTACACAAGAGAAAGTGATGTCACAAACTCCTTCTTCTCCCTCCTTATATAGAATACATCGATGGTAAGGAACCCAACCCCAATGGTCCACCTATCATTATATAATTATTCCTTTGTCTTGACATTTTCCATTCACACAAACCTACGTTATATATTATTCTTCCTTTCTCTTCAATTTTGTAATAATCAATATAATAATTAATTAGTAAAATTTATACTTGTTACAAATTTCAAATTTATGAATGGAATGTGAAGAAAAGGTATCATGTAGATATTGAACATTGCATGTCTTAAATCAATATGGAATTTGGATATATTTAAAAATTGCACCAATAAAAGTTGCACTAATGCTCGTTTTGCAGATACCAAACAAGATTTTAGAAGGAGACCAAAATGTGAGATGAACACTACCAACGTAGAACTTTAATTTAAAAATCCGAGAAACCCAACTTTCCCATTCAATAAGAAAATGATAGATTGGAAATGTAGGTGAAAATGTTGAAAAGCATAACCACTTGGTTCTTTCTCATATAACTTTTCTTGATGAAAGAAAATAGTGTATTCCTTTGTAGAAAAGTATAAGCTCTGAAATGTTCCATGATAATTTCATATTCTTAGGGCTTGATTTTCAAGGCAAAGTCCAACATTCACTCTAAACTAATGATGATGGTTAATAACCACTTGGTGAATGCTAGCAGTCAACTTGTAAACCAACCACACTAGAATTTGAAATTGAATAGGTCAAAATGAAAATTAACTATGTTAACACAAGAGTTCAATAAGAACTTGAATTTGGTTACTCGTGCCTACTAGGGAGATATTTCGATTAAAGGAAATCATAACGCAAGGAACAAAACAACAAAGTATAAGTGATGTGAATGATGACGTTACCAAAGATGTAAGTGAAGGACTTGGAAATTTATGGTGACCATGGGAATGATAGATCTCGAACACAACATGATGATGTTGTTGAAGAGGGACATATCATTGTAGAGGGATGGATTTAGTTTATAAAGTGTCTCAACACAAAATACCCAATTGGATGGGATGTTTATCTCAGATACAGTGAGATTGGTTAAATTCAACTTATCAAGTTCATGAGGGTAGGAGAGGTAGACGAAATAGAGATGGGAAGCTTAATAGTCCTCCACAAGGAAAATATATTCTTGCATGTAAAGGTAAAGGGAATTGTTAGGGGGTAATTTGATGCAAAGCAAGGGTGAATTATACCTCCATAAATGCACATCATGAGACTATGTTTAATATTTTCCATTATAAAGCTACGAGAATACTAGAGTGCAAGAACAAGGGAGAAGCTAAACATATTGTGGGTTGAGAAGAGGGCCAAGAAGGCCCTTTCTCGTGCTTCCTCTTTTAAATTGGAGATACAATATTTAAGAGTGTTTATAAGGTAGGAGTAAAGATGATATGGATTCTAAAGCATGTGTTGGCATGGTTGTTGTTGGACTGTCACAATAGAAAGATGATGTAATCAATAAAATGAATGTGTGCTTCGAAATAAAATTTCAATGCTCAGGAGCAACTTGCGAGGGGTAGTTGATGGTTCCCTAAGCTAGGTCAAGTGCTTGTAATGGATTAAATACCGAATTCTACTGCAAAGTCTCGTGAGGAATATGATTTTGAAATAAATGCACATGAAAAATTAGAAGTCAAAGTCTAGGACTCATTACAAAGAAGTGGTTCAAACAATCACCACTAAGTTTTGAATGGGATCTAAAATTTGACTTTCTCAAAATTGAGTGAAGTTGGAACCACTTTGAAATAACCCAAAACAATTAATGCTAATATTAAAAATTTAAGTAAAAGTTGGCATTGTCCTTATCTTTCCTTTTCACAAAGGAAAGATAAGGAGAATGTCAACTTTTACTTTAACTTTAAAAATTAAATATTTCCATTAATTACTAGGGTTACGTTTTGTAGGGCCCTAGGGTTAAGATACTTTTTTTC
This sequence comes from Pinus taeda, assembly GCA_000404065.3. Taxonomy (NCBI): domain Eukaryota; kingdom Viridiplantae; phylum Streptophyta; class Pinopsida; order Pinales; family Pinaceae; genus Pinus; species Pinus taeda. The sequence goes on along the minus strand of APFE031344834.1, from coordinate 48,723 downwards.
CTTTTAAGTATTTTTTAATTAAAAACTTATTATTTTGTGGTCATTAGATATGTTGTACTACATTCTTCAGAATTGGTCAATTTAGTAGAGAACTAGTCACTTTGGTGTTTTAATGTTAGTTGAATACAAGGCCAACCTTAGCTAACTAGACTAGTATAACCCTAAAAACATTGGGACCAACCAATTCCACGAGTTCTAGGCTAGTTTCAAAAAGAGTGTGCCCTTCTCATCTTCCTCTTATGTCATTTTGTTGGATCCTTTCAAGAAGGGTGATTTGGAGAGTACCATAAACTGTGAGACTATTGTGAGCACCTAAGATCATTAGTTAAGCCTTAACAAATAGAAATTTGCAATGAACTAGTACAGACATCCCAAAACATCTTTAGTGACGACTTGCACGAAATGAAATATTATAGACCTCCCAAGATACTTACTAAGGACATGCATGACCAAAAAGCATGAGAAAAAATTATCCACCCTCAAAAACCCTGCCCAAAGCATTGAAATGTTATGCAAAACAAATTATTGGTCGGCTATTAATGCTACCAACAATCATTCCCTCTCCAATTTAACAAGAATTTCCTACTCAAGCTACCTCCTCCACTATGGTTGTAGTAAGTTCTTGCAACTATGTGAGCTACAAGAAATTAAAATTCCCTTGTTATATCCACCATCCTTAGGGAACTTGACTTCTCTGTATGACCCAACAATTTTGGGTTGATTGATTAGTTAACTTTATGATCACTGAGTTTGACTAAAGTCCCACTTCTTAAATTACCTTCCACTAGTTATTCCATAAGATAGAACTAGTTTAACTAACAACAAGATCAGATAATTAACCCTTATTGCTACAAAATAGCACTCGCATATGCAAAATTGAACTCTAACTCATCCAACTCAAATTTATTGAGCAGACTAGGTGACACAAGTCGTGCTAGACAAGTTAACATCATCCAAGGTATCTGTTGATGTGGAAATTCAATTTTTTAAAATTTAATCAAGGAAAAATCAAATTGAGAATTTATTGCTACATTTTTCAACACATAGCTCATTGGAATGTATTAATTTCGTTGGTTTTCAAGCCTCTGTGGGAGTTATTTGTAGCTTCATGTTCCGGATTATCCACAGTTTCCAGTTCAGTCTGTCGACGTTTCGAACCCCAACGGGGGTCCATCATCAGGACACTTCTGAAAGATAGAAATGAAATGAAAGAAAGATGAAAGATGATGAGAGAAGGAGCGGGAACCTGCCTATAAATACACAAAGGAACCCTAAAATGAGAGCCGACACTACTTTCCATTAAGTATGAAATTGACATAGTTCACATGTTAAGTTCATAAGGTTTTGGGTTGATGTGGTTCTATGTGTTGTGTATATAAAGAATAAGTTTCCATTTCTTGCCATTAGAAACAAGGCTCCTTATGAAATGTGGTATGGCCACATTCCTTCATTGAGTCATCTCAAGGTCTTTGGCTCCTCCTATTATGCCTTCATACCTAAGGAACATATAAAAAAACTGAGTGCAAGGAGTCAGAAATGTATCTTCTTTGGGAACTCATACCTCAAAACCATACCATCTCTATGATGAAGTGAATAAAAAGTTTATAATATCTAGAGATGTGACCTTTCTTAAGTCTTCCAAGATTGACACTGTTTTTGAGTGGAAGCTTAATTGTCTGGATAGATTCGAACATGCAAAGTATTTTCAAGAGTTTGATAGTGAGATTCCACATCTCCTTCTCTTAGTTCTATACTTTCTATGAAGAGCCTTGAAGAAATTAGGTTGAAGGAAATTCCTTCCCCTGCTTTGTCAGGAAAGAGCTAAGAGACTAATCGTAGCAGGTAGCCAAATCACATAAGCAAAATCACATAAGCAGTGAGGGTACATGCAATATACAAAGCTAGGATTAAGGCAAAGAAGTAATGCAATGCAATGTACTAACTATATACATATCATCAAACATATTTCATCCCACTTAGGATGCCTTGCATCGTGCCTCGTTAGTCATAAGGTCATGTTGGTCACAACCTCCGTAGCTTGAATAAAAAAGTGGTAATACTATTCATGTTCTAAGCTATATAATAAATAGGTGAAAGGGAGCAAGACATGTAGAGGAAACACGTGGAATTACTTTCAGTTCTTGCAACCATGCATGTCATTGAGGACAAGATGATACGACAATCATAAGCAAAATTTTAGGCTATAGTAAGAGGTGTATTTCAAAAGATGTGCTTTGTTTTCCATAACTATCCTCCAAACGGTTATGCATCAGATGGAGTTTTCATGTGGTCCCGATATTCTATCATACCTTAGGTTCCTTGATCTACTTCTTTGTCTCCTCAACTCCTTGAGAGTCATCTATCATGTCATCTTTCTTCCTAGCCCCTGAGAGACATAATTGTGTAGTTTCAGTAGGCAGTGATTGTTGCGAGATGAGGCCTTGGGAGGACACATTTACAGATTTTTAAGATGCAAGGAACTCCTATGGGATGATACCCTCGGAGGACACATCTATGCAATTTCACGATGCAAGGCAAAGTGGGTAGTCAAGGGACAAAACTGCATAGTTTCTGGAGACAGTGGGTTCCCGTTGAGGGAAGGACACTAGAGGAAATCACTGCGCAGTTTTGAATGCTAAGGGAGGTTGGGATTTTTGTGCATTGCATAGTTGTGACATGTAAGGGAAAATATTGAGGGTTACGTATGTGAAGTGCGTAGTTTAGGAATGTTGGATGACGCTAAGTTGCTAAGGAAACTCCGAAATTTAGTTATGTGTGGGATGAGTGGAATTGATGCGAATAGTGATAGAAATTGACTACGATCACACGCTTGAAAACATAGATACAATATAGACCATCGATAACATATAACACATACTTCACTTAATGCAACAACCTTTGTGGCAACTTACAACAAGTACGAGTTCGGTGATAGACTTTGGGACAATAAAGGCGACACTTGTGTAAGAGTGTGTGAAATGAGTGTGAGACATGTCTCTGTGGCGAGGACAACCCATTCCGATAAAGCTTTCTCCTTCAAGAAAAATAAACCGCCCTTTTTCATGACAAGAGATAACCCCCATGCCCAAAGATGACACATTCTATTTAAAGAGAAAAATAGGAATGACTCTTAAGATCGAAAAGGGGAGCTTGAGATCATGAACTTTCCAATAAGTGACTAGGAATGATCGATCAAAATATCCATAGTAGGCTCCAAAATTTATGTGCAGGCCAAAATTTTGGAGGGTGTTGCAGCCGCTACAACAAAGCCTTCATCTTCTTGCTAGCTTCTTTTTCAACTAGTATATTGAATTCTACGAACTTGGAGAATGTCTCATCTTTCTTCCACATGAAGAAGATCCAACACTTCCATGAGAAGTCATCAATAAAAATGACAAAATATTTGTGTCTAACATTGTAGGTTGTCGAGAAAGGTACATACACATCATGGTGGATCCTTTCTAGGACTGCATGCGCTTTGCTGTCTCGATCATGGAATGTGGATTTTATGTACTTCCACAATGTACATCCTTTGCATATATCCTACCCCTTAAGTGATCCTTTAGGGAAGCTAGTGGCTATTTGTTGTATAATATTCGAGGTACCATGATGCAAATGACGAAGTATTTTGTGTCAAAGTTCATCGACATCGCGACTTGCACTTTCTCCCCCTTTCTGCTTAATGCAGCACACTCTTCCACATCTAGCTTATACAGGTTCTTCGCATGAATCCCGATTGGCTTCACCTACCCTGTGGCTATGTGTTTTAGGAACACCTTTTCTTTGTTGAATATTACTTCACAACCATGGTAAACCAACCACTTGGTGAATGCTAGTAGACAAACCTCTAATCCTTTACCTTTACCTTTTTTTACTAGCTCCTCGTATTGAAAATTTGAAGAAAAAATATTTCTTTTCTCTTAAAAATCATCTTAAAATCCCCCTCCATGTAGCAGGAATGCAACGATAGACAATTTGTCTCTAATCATATCAATAGATATGAAAGGGACAGAAGAGGAATTGGTGTAAGAGAAATGGTGTGAGTAAAAGTCGTCGTGTTCTTCTTAGTTGACTATCCCCACAAAAAAAAGAGCCCAACAAATAGTTGTCTTTATATAAGACAACGTGAATAGTAAATAAAATAATAACCTTGTTATAAGTTCAAGACAATATTGTTAATATTTTATCATCATCATATTATAATTAATAATAATAAATAAATACACAACTAAAATGAAAATTTCTAAAAATAAAACAATAATAATAAATTTATATAAAATAAAATGAATTGAGAATAATAATAATAATAATAATGTTATTATTATTATTCTGTGAACTACTAATTGATTTATTAAAAATCCTTAAATTACTCAACTAACTAAATCCATTCGACCCAAATTATCTATATAAATATACTTTATATAATTTAAATAAAGCATTTTTAAATAGAGCATTGCCCTGCCAAGTTGTTGACCGGTCAAATTTATATTAAATAATTATATTGCTAATTAAAAAATTATATATTTTCATCTTACCAGTAAATCACATAGTTTATCAATTAACTCCCTTTCTGGTCGGTTTGAAATTAGGTTTCCCAACATCTACACTATATATTCGACTGCACTTTTATATTTTGAGTTACCGTCGTCCATATTGTTTACTTCTTTGTGTGTGGTAAAGCTTTGGGTATACTCGATCTATCAGGAAATTGGTGTGTAGAGTGCCCTAATGGACGCTATTCCGGAGGATATTGTTCGGCAGTGTCTGCTAAGGATGCTTTACACATCGCACGATACACTGAAAACCGTGTGCAACAGCTTGGAGGCTATGGTCCGTAGCCCTACGTTCTATGCTGACAGGAAGAAATGTGGGACGAGCGAGCAGCTTATTTGCCTGGTTCAAAGAGATATTAGGAATCAGAGAGATATGAACCCCGTCCTTGTAGTAACGGTATACGACCCTGTGAACGGCAGCTGGCAAAGACTACCTCCAATTGATGATCCCCACAAAACTGAAATACCAATATGGTGTCAGTGCGTAGCTGTGAATCGGAAGCTACTTCTCATCGGCGGATTCCAACCGTCCAATTCAAGTTTTACGAAGAGTATTTATATTTACGACTTTGAGTCTGCGAGATGGCGCCGCGGTGCTGACATCCCCACAGCTCGATCATTCTTTGCCTGCTCTGTCTCTTCTTCCACCGGACTTGTCTACGTCGCTGGCGGGATCGATGAGCGTGGTAACCCTCTTGCAGCTGCAGAAGCATATGACGTGGTGAAAGACAAGTGGCAAATTTTGCCTCCTATGATCGAACCGCACGGCCATGGATGCCGCGGTGTGTTCGTGGATGGTAAATTCATGGTGATACACGAAGGCCAACCTGCAGAAGTTTTCGATCCGAGTGAGGGAACGTGGAGAATGAGGGCACATTGGTTGAATTTCGTGGGTGAATTATGGAGAAGTTGTGTGATTTCATCTTCTTCTTCGGAGTTGCACGTGTTCACCGAAAAACAGGTGGAGAGGTATGATGTCGAGAAGGACGTTTCGAGTGTTGTAGCTACTCTTCCGAATCCCCGCCATCTGGAGCTTTTTACGTGCGCTACATTGTGGCGCGACCAAATTTTTGTCAGCGGAGTGGGCGAGCGACCGCCTTCCAACCTAGAAAAACACGTCTCTTATCTGTTCAATATGTCAACCAGGCAGTTCATGGAACTTCACCGTGATTGTGGGGAGGACTTTGCTGGCATGATCCTATCTGCAGCGACCGTGGAGATCTGAATGTAATTTTTAGATGAGCGCCCAACTTAATCATTGTGTTGTGTTCAATTCTATATCAGTTATTGCTTAGTCCAGCTAATACAAGAAATGGTCTTTTTGTGTTTTCCCTGAGGTCAATTTTGTTCAAAACTTCTGTATAAAATTTTAAAAGTTTGTTTAATTCGTAAAGATTGAATTTATTTATTATTTCAAAAAAATTATCCTCTAATATAGAATTTATTAGAGTTAAATAGTCTTGTTTTAATAAATATTTTTTTAGGATTGTGAAGCTTTTTTTTTTAAATTCCCCTTAGAGAGTCTTGTCTTTTTGAACTATGAGAAATACCTTAAATCTCATTTTTAGGAAGATAACCAGTATCCTCATTTAGCAAACAACTTTGAATCTAGGCTTTAATGTCTCATAGAGCCATATTGTTCTTTTAAATTTCTAAATATACTAAGTTATTGTTGTGGCTATTATGTCTTAGGATTTTTATGGAATTGAATTAGGTGGAATTTTAATATAATATGGTCTTAAGGCCACCAATCATCCTTTATGGGAGGACATTTCCAAAAGAATTAAGATAGAGATCAAATTTACCCCTTGAATAAATCCATTGCTTTATTTTTATATTATCCTCCAAGAAAGAATCTAAATGGAGTATCTAGTCTAACCTTTTAAAAGCTCTAGAATTACCACCATACTAGTTTCTCCAAGTCATTCAAATATTTTCAAGATGGATATCTATTAAACCATTTGTCTAAGTAGCCCCAAAAGAAGAAAATTCAATATTTCATTAGCCCCTAAGAAAAAATTAAGATCACCACCAAATCAAGAGCCTTTCTTAGGATAATATGGATTTCTAGAATGAAAAATACTTTAGAAATATTAAAATGATTTGGCTTAAGAACCAAACCACATCACTTTTCTCTTTTGGGGAGTCCTAATGCCCTATACACTTTAGTTACGTAATTAATATTCATGATGTAATTTATTATTACATGTGTGTGGTGCATATTACATCGTTCATACTCATTGGTGCTTTAACATATAAGCTCTTTGGAGGGAATACATAGTCACTTAGGCTTTATGTCATAAACCTTCCATCTATCTATTTTTTTTCTATTGAAACATAATGAACTTATTGATTTAGTTAGGGATCCCTTAGTTCATGGACAAGAATAAGATATCATCTATACTAATTCTAAAGAAAAAAAGAAAATAAACAATGGTCACAGATTTTGTGGTTGATCCAAAAAGTGGAACTACCACATTGATTTTTCAATGTTACAATACATATATATACAAAAATCTCAATCCACTAACCCATGGTAATTCCCTTGAACTAATCTACAAAATACCATGGACAAAAAACATCATGAGGAAAACCACTTGTAAAATCCATGCACCCATCTAATAAAATATAACACAACCCAATATTTATGTTTTATTTTACCTAAACTTTCAATAGGGGCACATAATATAATATTCCAAACTTCATCTAAGCATCTTCCAAACTTCATGTCTCTTCCATAAAAGCCTCTAGTGCACTTTTCTTAAGTACTATTTTTTATTATAAGGTATCACTCATTATAGTGACTCTTTGCACTCATTATCACTATTTGCTACACTCCATCTATCAAAAATCTTTGCATTATCTAGGACTGTATGATTACAATTTTTGTATGGCTCATGCAATTTTGGACAAACTATATTAAAACCCAGCTATATATATAACACAATCTAGAACACATATATATATATAACTCGCTTAGTCTAAGTATAATGACAATGATGTCTAAATGATCATCCACATCAACCCTTTTTCCTTGTTAAAAGTATATTGTATCTTCAACTTGGACTTAATATCATTGGGTTTAGGAAGAACAATTATTATCACCCTCCACTTTCACAAAAGATAAAAAGAAGTTGTTTGCTAGAAATTTCCAACCACTTCCAAAATTTAGCACATGTTTGATTGTGAATTTGGCAAGTCTAGTTTGTTTGCATCAAGTGAGATTGAATAATAATATGTGTCTCTCTTTTTCTTTGTAATTAAATTCATTAAATTTCAAATCTATCTTTGAAGGCTTCATAGAAGATTCAATCTTTAGGACCACCCTCAAATATCTAAATAAAGCCAAATTATAGCTCTTGATATCTCTTACATCTTAGTTGAACTTCCATTAACCTTTCTCCTAATATTGAAATTGAACAATTAGTTGGTATGGAATAGATCAATCTCCTGTACAAAACAAAAATAGTGCCATAAATATGGTTTGATGAAAAAGACTCCAATCCTACTTATTTATTAGTAATAATAATAATATTAATAATAATATCCATTTTTAAGGTCACAACCAAGCCAAACACCAAATTAGTGTATGAGACCCCCTTGTTTGTGGGACAAGGGAGCCAGCTCCTCATACATACTCACTCTACCGCCTTTGGTTTTGAACCTGTAAGTTGTAAACTTTTAGGAGGAAACACATGCTCTTAACCATTAACCCCAGTCAGAAGATTGTCATATTTAAAATATTTGTAAGCATATTAGAATAATAATAACACAACTTATACTAAATATGAAAATATTGGTTTTGAAGATTCGCATTACCTAATTTGATATTCACTTCTTAAGATAAAATATGTGTGATTCATCCTTTAATTCAAAATTCTAAGAACCCATGACAATTTTTCACTTGTAATTTCAATCTTGATCATACTAGAAATCGATATTCTTTTTTATTGTTTCCTTCTTCCTTAATTAAATCTTATGTTATATTAAAATAAATATTAAGTTCCATCACTAGTTACATGAGAAACCCTTGTACGAAGGGAGACTCCTCCACCTACATAAGTAAAGGAGAGATGGTATGCCCACATCGATTCTAACAGAAATCTTAATTCATTTTTTTTTCTTAGTGTGTTGTGAGTTATTTTCTTGACATGTTTTTTTTGAAAAATAAGAGGTGAAATTTGAATTGGGGATTTTGTTGTCTTCATATCCGTTAGATATTTAATATTTACTATATATCATGTATAACAAAAAATACATATTTCCCTTTTAGGTCGATTATAGCAAATGTATTATAGTAAAATTTTGTGTCTAACATCAGGCCTTCATCATTTTAAGCTTAGATACTCCAATTTGCAACAAGCTGATTTTGTTTTTCCTTCCTTGGACTCACTGCAACAACTGGCACTCAATTTTTCTTGGCACTGCAATTAGAATTAAGAGTGGAATCACATCTTCTCTTATTATACATTTACCACACTTTCTCCCCTGCAGTTGCAGTTTTGCCATAAGCTCAATATTGAACCCACAACTTTGATACGAAGGGTCTTCCTTCTTGTTGTTTGTTTTTTTTCCATTGAAACTTATTGGACAAATTCATTTATATCTCTTCCTCTTCGAGAATAGGAAATTTGATTCCTTCCTCATTCACTCTCAAAGTAAGGGGAAGGTTGTAGCCATGTCCATGGCCCTCATGAAGGGTTCATCCAAGGAGTAGAAGCAAGCACGTGGATAGAGTGATGGAAGAATACAAGGACATCTTCTTCTCACCCATAGGGGTACCCTTTCATTGTGAGGTCAAGCATTCAATTTATCTTAACCCGGGAGCACCTCTACCCAAAGGGCCAATGTATCACCACTCCATTATGGAAAATGAAGAAATCAAGTGGCAGATCCAAAAAGTTGTTACAAAAATGGCACATTCTGCCAAGTTCTTCACCTTGTGGGAGCCTGATTGTACTTGTACAAAAGAAGGATGAGATGTGGAGGCTTTGCATCGATTATTGGGAACTAAGCAAAATCACTTTTACGAATAGGTATCCAATCCCACATATTGATGACCTCCTACACTAGCTTAAGGGGGCCAAGTATTTCAGCAAGCAAGATCGATCTAAAGCTTGGTTATCACTAGGTTCCAATAGATTCCACATATGTATGGAAGACAACATTTAAATCCAAGGAAGGCCTTTTTTAATGGTTGGTTATGCCCTTCATGTTGACAAATTCCCCTACTACTTTTATGAGGCTAACGAATGGCATCTTGTAGCCCTTCAACAACTCACTCGTGGTGGTTTATGTGGATGACATCCTCATCTTTAGGATTGATGGTAATATTCTTAACACCAAGGAAACGTTTAGGGCCTTGCATATCAATCTTGTTGTCAAAGTGGCCTATGTTACAAACAATGGCATTGTTCTACATTTTCCCCATTTAATATATGATTATGATGTCCTTGTTTGCAGTGGTTGTCACAAAAATATCGACAGTGCTAACTACATCCTCAAGGGTGAGAACAAGTTGGCCTTCCATAAGCCCTTGTAGGGTATAGATAGGATCAATATCTGTAACAATGACACTAGCTCTAGTGACTTTCAGGGCTACAACACAACCTTGAAAACATCTCCAAACCCACAAACAACAACAAACTTAATAGCAATCATGACATATGTGGCTCTCATAATACATAGAGAGTGGCCAAATCCATAGAAGTTGTCAATCTCCAAAAGAAGAAAGAGAATCATAATCAACACAAAATCCATCTTAAATCGAAAAATTTTGAAGAAAAAAAAGATCTGAGAAATCCGGCCCTGGATCTATAATTCACAAATTCAAAATTTTAGGGCCTCAAAACGGCTCCGGAAGTTTAGGACCCGAAAAACTGCTAAAAATAGTAAATTGTGCTATAATTAAGGAAACTGAAAAAAACTGCACGAAGCACTCGAGGGGATCTAAGTCGAATTAGCGGGTGGCCACCAATATCCACTTGGATCATTCCTGCCCCCTTAGGAAGCAATGGTCCCCATTGCGTTGAGTTCCTCCATGAGATGAGGAAACTTCTGCTGCACTTGGTCCTTGGTGAGCCACTTGCCGTGGTGAAGGAGTTGTCCTGCTTTGACAACTCGATATAGTTGGATATTCTGCTGGCGAGTGTGCTTGATATGTGTGTCCATGATCCATGCAAGCTGGATTTAACTCTGTGGGTGTGAGTTGTTCTGCAATGTCGAATGTGTCTAGTAATGGCGGAAAGTATGGCCGAAGGCGGTCGACATTGAACACCGGGTGCAGGCCAAGGAATGGGG
>APFE031344834.1:0-28821 GCA_000404065.3 Pinus taeda | reverse complement strand
ATACGCGCTTTAGTAATGTATAACCTGTGTGTATACGCGTCTTCATCTAGATGAACCTGCGTATATGTCTTTTTGTTCTTTGTGAGTGCCTAAACTGAGATCTGTCACCAAGTTGAGTAGCCATCAAGGAAAACACCAGAGCCATAGCATCAAACCTATGCCATAATGCCAACAATCTCCCCCTTTGGACTTGATGGCAACACCAAGATCCTCTTTCATTCTCCCCCTTTGTCATCAAGGGTAAAGGGTTGTGCTCCCCCTGAGTACATGCTGAAATCTTTGTCGTGTTGTGCTAACCATGCTTCCCCTGACTGTAGGCAAGATCTACGAACGATGACATATACATCATAAAAGACCTTCCTATCACCAAAAGACTCAATGCATGCATCCTTAACCCAACCATGTGGGGATCATCCACCCAACCAAGTGGGGATACATCAGAAAATTACATATGACAACCAAGTACATTGTATCTTCATCCCAGGCATAGTGGGGAAACCAAAAAATAGGTCGTTACATGACCTTGACACCATAAAAGAGATACATGACATAGAGACGAAATATGTAGAGCAAGACTTATGAAAGTCACCAAGTAGCAGCATCTGTCAATCACCATTCAGATCAGCAACCATGATTTCTTTCTCTTCTCCCTCTACGCGTGTTCCACTAACAACAGCTGTGAACAAGAACCACAAGAATCTAAGATAATGCCAACAATGCATCATTAAAAGTTTATCTGCTCCCCCTGAACCAGTGCCAGATGGTCTCTTTTAGACCCATATCAAACAAATTCCAACCAGAGCCTCTCCCTTCTAATATCCATCAAACCTCCATATACGCTACTTTCTCTGCACCAACCTACGTATGTACGCAGATCCTCCTCAGAAAACTGGCGTACACCCCTTTTTCTCTGAAACAGACAAATTTAGCAGCAAGATGATGTATCAACTACTCCCAGCTTTTATCTGAGATATTCAAAATTTTCCCTAGACAGTGGTTTGGTGAGAATATCAACAACTTGTTCCTTAGAAGGAACATACTCCAATTTGACGTTTTCTTCCAACACTTGTTCCCAGAGAAAGTGATACTTGATCGGTATGTGCTTGGTCTTTGAATACATGACTGGGTTCTTTGAAATGCTGATACTTGTATTATCACATAAGATGGAGATACGTGGTGTACAAGTGATCTGAAAATCCTGCAAGGTTTGCATCATCCAAAGGAGTTGAGTGCAGCAAGATGCAGGTGCCACATATTCCGCTTCAGCTGTAGATAAAGCAATCAAACTATGTTTCTTGCTGAACCAGGATACAAATCTAGAACCCATAAAGAATGCACCACCACTTGTGCTATTTCTTTCATCCACGCTTCCCACCCAATCTGCATCTGTATAAGCATGAAGAGTGAGATCTGTATCTCTAGGATACGATAAGCCATAGTTTTGAGTTCCTTGAAGATACTTGAAAATTCTCTTTACTGCCTGAAGATGAGTTTCCTTAGGATTTTCCTGAAATATTCCAACTATTCCCACTGCATGCATGATGTCTGGTCGTGTACCTGTCAAATAAAGTAGACTTCCAATCATGGATCTATAGGTTGGCTGATGCACTGCTGCTGATTCATCCTTTTCACTGAGACTGCATCCTGTAACCATAGGAGTACATACTGGTTTTGAATCTTCCATGCCATACTTCTTCAGAATCTACTTGAGGTACTTGGTTTGAGACAAGAAGATATTGCCTTCATTTTGTTGGATTTGCAATCCAAGAAAGTATGTCAGTTCTCCAAGCAGAGACATTTCGAATTCTTTCCGCATCACCACGGCAAAGCTTTGACTCATAGCTTCTTCATTGCTGCCAAAGATAATATCATCTACATACACAACAAGTATTAACAATTTGTCATTTTCAATTTTTATATAGAGATTGCTATCTGCTGATCCTTTTGAAAATCCTTGTTGATGAAGATATTTGTCCAAATGATAGTACCAAGCCCTTGGAGCCTGTTTAAGACCATAGAGAGCCTTCTTTAATTTTCATACAAGATTTGGATCATTCCCAAGAATGAACCCATCTGGTTGCTCTATGTACACTTCTTCTTCTAAGTCTCCATTCAGAAAAGCTGATTTCACATCCATTTGAAATACTTTGAACTTATGAAAGCTTGAGAGAGCAAGGAACATTTAGATGGCCTCAAGTCTAGCATCAAGAGCAAAAGTTTCTTCAAATTCTATGCCTTCTTGTTGAGCATACCCTTCACAAACAAATCTGGCCTTGTTTCTAATAACTTCCCTATTTTCATTCAATTTGTTCTTGAAGATCCATTTTGTTCCTATGACATTCTTATCTTTTGGTCTAGGACCAACTCCCAAGTGTTATTCTTTTCGATTTATTCAAGTTCTTCATCCATTTCCTTGACCCAGTATTCATCTTTGCAATCTTCTCTTACATTTTGTAGTTCAGTGGAGGAGAGTAATGCCAATTAGCTTGAAGCTTCTGCAATTGTCCTTCTTTTTTGAATGACAGCCTCCTTTTGCCCCAAAATTTGTGATTCAGGATGATTCTTTTGAACATACCTAGAAGGAGTCTTTTCTCCTATCCTTATCTGTTCCTCTGGCCTCATGGGTTTCTTCTTCATCATCAGTCTGATTTGGAGAGTAGTCTTCATCCTCTTCGATATCTTCATGATTTACTTGCCTAGGGATGTATCCTTTTTCATCAACCACTACATCAATGTTGTCAACAATTCTTCCAAGTCTTTTATTATAACACTTCTATTCTTTGCTATAGGGAGAATAACCAAGGAGAATGCCTTCATCAGCGCTAGGTTCAAGTTTGCCAAGCTGTTCATTAGCATTATTAATATACCATTTTCTCCCAAAAATTTTGAAATGTCGAAGGAGTCTCACCATATCAGAGCTCATGCGTTCACTCGGACATTTGTTTTGTTGAGAATAACAAACACAACATATGCAACTTCACCCTAGAAGGTTGTGGGAGTTCCAGACTCATCAAGCATAGCACGAGCCATTTGTTGGACTGTTCTTTTCATTCTTTCCACCACTCCATTTTGCTGAGGAGTCCTAGCTGTAGAGAATTCCCTTCTTATTCCATGTTCTTCACATAAATCGAAAAATTCATTTGAGGTAAAATCCCCACCTCTGTCTGACCTGAGGCACTTAATTTTGTAATCTGATTCATTTTCAACCAGGACTTTGAAGGATTGAAATTTTTCGAGTGCTTTGTGCTTGTGCTTCATAAGTCCTAACCAAACCATCCTGGAGAAGTCGTCGATGAATATTATAAAGTATTCTTCTCCTGGAGGTGACCTTGTCCTAAATGGACCACATACATCTGTATGGACTAGTTCAAGAGGCCTGTTGGCTGATCCTTCCTTCTCACGGAAGTTAGTTCTGGTTTGCTTACCAAACTGACATGATTTAAATATGGTGTTGTCTGGAATTTTTATGTCTCAAAGACCACGAACTGCCTGGTATTTGCATACTTTCCTTATTTGTGAAAAGTTTAGATGCCCCAACCTTCGATTCCATAACCAGTGTTCATCATTCTTGCTCAAATAACATTGTTGTTCTCCTTCAAATATGTATAGATTATTTGGAGTTCTTCTGTCTTTGACTATTGTTCTTTCTGTATCAAGATCACGAACACTACATCCATCTGATCGAAATATTACCTCGGTTCCATTATCGCAAATCTGACTGACACTCAATAGATTATGCTTCAAGCCATCAACATACAAAACATTTCCAGCTTTGACCTTTTCTTTCAACTGAATAGTGCCTTTTCCTTTTATGGCTGCAGGGGTATCATTTCCAAAAGAAAATTTATTTCCCCTTTCTAAAGCATTATATGATTCAAGTTTTTATTTAACACCTGTCATATGCTTCGAACATCCGCTGTCGATGTACCATTGATTTTCTTGTCCTTCTGCATATAAAGCTAACCCACATCTTTTTGGTTGCGGTTCCTTCATTCTCCATGTTTTGGCACTTGAGGTTTGTTCATTCTGAGTTGTCTTCCAAAACCTGCTCCTACATTCAGAATCTTCATGACCAAAATTATTACAAATAGAGCATTCAATTTCACTATGAAGGGCGGAAAAGTTGTTATAGGTCCTCTTCATGATTGCAGGCATACTTCTTTGTTTTTGAGCTTCTCTAGTCATGATTGTTTTATAGGAAACACATTGAACTGCTTTGTGACCAAAATTATGGCAAGAGAGACAGTGGCCATTCAATAAATTCCTGTGACTATCCTCCAACCGATTATAGTTTCTAATTACATCCATTCTTGAAGAAAATTGGGAAGATTTTACCTGTGGCTCGCTGTAGCTTCTGTTTGTCCTTAAGCTAGCATGCCCCCGATTTTTTTGATAGTCTTTGTTTGTTTTTGAGGAAGATTGTCCCTGATTTACCTGATGATTTCTATTAGGCCTTTGCTCACTCCTTACTGCATCAAGATAACTTTTGGAGGTGGAAGCTTGAGATGCATCTCCATTATACCCCATACCTGTCTTGATTAGACGGGAACGTTGCACATTGCTAATCTCATCCAAAGTTTCAGATCCTTTAACAAATTTAAGATTAAGGGCCTTTATTTTCTCAATTTCTTTTCTAAGGCCAACAATTTCACATTCTAACTTCCCAAAATATTTTTCTTTTTCATGAAGTTGAAATTGCAAAGTATCAATGATCATATTATTTTCTTCTAAACATGTTTTGAGTCTAGAAATCTCTTCATAAAAGCCATCCACATCTATAGCATCCATGTAATCATCATCTTCAAAGGCCATTAAGAGTTTATAGTGATTACCTCGTTCGTCTTCATCGCTATTTGATAGTCCATCACTATCTTCATGAGTGTAATAGCAGTTATTAGTTGCATTTTGTTTCTTGTTCCATCTAACAGGTTCCTTCCCCTTGTCAATCTTATCCTTGTGAGGACATTTGGCAGCATAGTGACCAACTCTTCCACAAGCAAAACATTTGAAAGGTAACTTACCTCTGAATCTTCCAGTACCCCGTTGAAGATTTCTGACAAATTTGATTCTTCTTCTTCTTCTGACATGTGTCCTGACTCATAGTACTCTTCTTTGCCTGAAGCCTTGAAGGCAACTACTCTCTTGTTTGATGGACCTCCTTTTCTCATTTCATGAGCAGTTAGAATTCCGTGCAGCTGTGACATTTTAAGGTTTTGTAGATTCTCCTTTTCTTCTATAGTAGATACTTTAGATTCAAATCTAGATGACAAAGCTCTTAGAACTTTTTCAACCACAACAGCCTCTTTTATTTCTTCACCCAAATTTTTCATACAATTAACAATCTCATCTACATGAAGAAAATAATTAGCCACACGTTCATCATTATACATCTTGATATTTTCATACTGAATCCTGAGGGTTTGAAGTTTTGCTCGTTTTACCTGGTCATCTCCTTCATAGCTCAGAACAATCTTGTCCCATATCTCTTTTGCGGATTTAAACTACATTACCTTGAAAAATTCTGATTGAGATAGGCATCCTAATAGAGTATTGACCACCTTTGCATTTGTTTCATATTTCTTCTTCCCAGCCGGATCTATAGGAGTTACTGATGGAAAAGTATACCCTGTATCTATGATATCCCAGAATTATGTACCAAGAGATTGAAGATAGGCAGTAACTCTTACCTTCCAATATACGAAGTTTGTCCCATCAAAAATCGGTGGCCTAATTGATGCTCCCCTCTCGTATTTGCTCATGATGAAAGATCTTCCTTCAAGCAATCAAGCTTCTTATAAAGGACTTGCTCTGATATCAATTGCTGGAAATAATAATGAGAGGGGAGGTGAATCAGTATTATCAACTCAAATATTCCTTTTCCAAAACAAATGATATACACTACTTCAGTTAGTTAAACCCGCGTATATATGCAACTATGCAGAAGAAAAACTGTGTATACAAAGAAAACTTTTAATTTACTTTATCTTTCTAATGATGATTGTTAATCTGTGATGCAGAATCAAATAACCAGTAACCAGAGACAGTAAAAAAGAGAAAAAAGACAATCACACAGAAGAACAGAAGATATAAGGTGGAAACACAATGTGGGTGAAAACCACCTGCAGCAATTCGTCTCTATCTTCTTTTAAATTAGAAAACTCCTTTTACAATGTACTGGTGCAGTCCTTTACTAGTACGCAGGCTGCAACCTGTAGAGAGCTAAAACCCTCTCTCGTTATCCAGTTTCTCCTGGAAGGGAGCTACAACCCCCTTTAGTTCTTGCACTAGCCAAGATACTAGTACATAGGTGCTGTCCTACAGAAGGCTACAACCTTCTCTTTCTTCTAGGGACCACATTTCATAAATTTTTAGACTAGATCCATGAACATCAATCAATCATCAAGAATTTCTTCGTCAACCAATCTCCTTTCCACCAATTAGATCTGAATCAAGTAGATACTTTTCTGACAGCTGTACCCAAAACATAGTACCAGAAACCATACACCAAAATCTAAACCCAGAAAACAACAACAATAAACAGAAGCAGCTAGATCGCAACTTAAAGTATATACGTTATTTCAATAACCTACAGCATGTGTGCATACGCTTCTGTGTTTGGAACAAACTGCGTATACGCGGTTTCCATTTATTGAACCAGCGTGTATACGTGCTTTAGCTTCACTGAACCTGCGTACAGATCTATAAAAGATAATTCGCTCTTTTAGATATTCAGGATGCTAATTAACCTAGATTATCAGTGTTATAGATCAAGCAAGCGCCACATATAACAAACCAAAATCATACGAGGGTATTATCATTAAAGCTTAAAGATTAAGACCCATCAATATAGCTTATCCTTCTTTTGCGCTAAGGTTCCTCCTTCAATCAGATCCAGATCTGCACCATCACCCAATTACCAGTATTCCAGATCTACTGCTTTTTCAGATATTCAATAATAATTCAGATGATGCTTTGCCACAAGATCTCCTTCCTCTTTTATAGTCTTAGGCCTTCCACAATACCATGGTCCAAAACCATAACATTTCAATACCATGAACCCAAAACTAGGGATCAACACATCTCATGGGACACCATGGTCCAAAACCATAGGTTCAAATCCCAAGGACTAACTACCATGGACCAAGAGTAAGTTCCCCAACATATACGTGCTTTAGTAACGTATAACCCGTGTGTATACAAGTCTTCGTCTAGATGAACCTGTGTATATGTCTTTTTCTTCTTTCTGAGTGCCTGAACTGAGATTTGTCACCAGGTTGAGTTGCCATCAAGGACAACACCAGAGCCATAGCATCAAACCTATGCCATAATGCCAACACTTCTCCTCCTTTTATAGTTTTAGGCCTTTCTCAATAACATGGACCAAAACCACTTAGGACCAATACCTTGGACCCAATACCTAGGGTCAATACCTCGGACTAGATACCTTCGACCACTACCCTGAATCCAAATACCATGGACCAAATACTTAGAACCAAGAATTTATTTTTCCAAGGTATACGTGCTTTTCCTTCTGTGAAAGTGTGTGTGTGTACATATACGTGGCTTGTACACAGTTAGCCTGCGTGTATACGCAGCTCGGTCGACTGTGAACCTGCGTATACCTTTCTTTCTTCATTCTATGAAGATTGATATGTCATTCTTTGTTCTGTACCTACTATATTGTGATCTTTCATCTAAGTGAGTTTCCTTTTGAATTGATTCTGTGAGGCTGCCCTGCATTTCATCACATATGTAAACACTACTTTCATGCATTATATCACATCTGATATCTCTTCTGTATATTCATTTAGTTACCATATACAAGTGAGTTTTTCTGCTATAAGTGGGTTGCCATCAAGTACAAGACATACATCATAATGCCAACAATCTCCCCCTTTGGACTTGATGGCAACAACAACCACACCAAGTCACTCTCCCCCCTTTGACATCAAGGGCAAAGGGTCATGCTCCCCCTGAGTGGATGTTGAATTCGCTGATATGGTGAAGTGTGATGATTGAGCTCCCATGATCGAGTCCATGCTACCCCTGAGCAGAAGCAAAGTCGGTAAAAAGATGTTCTAAAAGAAGAACATGATTCTATACATACATCACAAATGACCTTCTTATGACCAATGACTCATACATACATCCATCTCCCAAACAAGTGGGGATATACCAAATTTGACTCATCCACCCAACCAAGTGGGGATATGTCAATTGTTTATACATGTCTAAACAAAATCATTACATCATCTATCCCATGCATACTAGGGTTACAAATTAGGTCTTTTCATGAACTTTACATTAAAAGATGTACATGACATATATAACAAAAACCAGATATGTTAAACAAGACCATGATATTCATTAGCAACTATCATATGATCTGCACCATCAACAACATTTTTCAATCAACATCTACACCAGCAACCTGTATATGTCCATCATTAGTTCCCAAACTATCATCAACCATGTTCTGCCCCTGAACATGTTCCACCTATTCATTGTGAGATCTGATCATTGCATATGTTAGTAAGAGATATCAAAGCATTATCATCAATCAGATATACATCAAGCTATCAACAACTTTATGAGAACCAATATATTTCCACATGTTATCACTAGAGTGAAACCATCATCAAATAGACCAGATAATTGATAGAACCATGGAAGCCCACTTTTTTTTGAGTTTGGCCCACTGCTTTCCTTCAAACCAACATATACGCGATTGTGCCCATAGAAACCCATGTATCTACGTGAATACGTTTTATGAAACTCATTTATAACCACCTTTCCTTGAAGAAATTAGGATTTAATAGCAGGATGGTGCAACAAGTATTACTAGCTTTTGTCTGAGATATTCAAATGTCTCTCTTGGTAGTGGTTTAGTAAATATATCAGCAACATGTTCTTTGGAGGGAACATACTCTACTTTGACCTTTTGTTCAAGCACCTGTTCACGTAGAAAATGATATTTGATGGGTATGTGCTTGGTCTTAGAGTGCATGACTGGATTCTTTGAAATACTCATGGCACTTGTATTATCACATAGAATGGAGATGGGTGGAGTACATGTGATTTGAATGTCTTGCAAGGTTTGCATCATCCAAAGTAGTTGTGTGTAGCAAGATGCAGAAGCTGCGTATTCTGCTTCAGTTGTAGATAATTCAATTAAACTTTGTTTCTTGTTGAACCATGACACTAACCTGGAACCAATATAGAATGCACCACCACTAGTGCTTTTTTGGTCATCAACACTTCCTTCCCAATCTACATGTGTATATGCACGAAGTGTAATATCTGTATCTCTAGGATACTGTAAACCAAAGTTCTATGTTCCTTGAAGATATTTGAAAATCCTTTTGACTACCTGAAGGTGTGTTTCCTTAAGATTTTCTTGGAATATTCCAACTATTCCCACTGCATGGATGATATCCGATCGGGTATCTGTTAGATAAAGCAGACTGCAAATAATGGATCTATAAGTTGGTTTATGTATTGCTGTTGATTCATCATTTGAGCTAAGACTACATCCTATTACCATTGGGGTACATACTGGTTTAGAATCTTCCATGCCATACTTTTTTAGGATCTGTTTGAGATATTTGTTTTTTGAGAGAAAAATATTGTTTTTATTTTGTTGAACTTGTAAACCAAGAAAATAGGTATGCTCACCAAGCAAGGACATTTCAAATTCTTCTTGCATTATTGAGGCAAAATTTCAATTCATGGATTCTTCATTGCTACCAAGAATGATATCATCAACATACACAACAATTATTAGCAATTTATCAATGTCTCGCTTTGTATATATATTGCTATCTGTTGACCCCTTTGAAAAACCATGTTGTTGGAGATATTTGTCAAGATGGTAATACCATATACCTTGGAGCCTGTTTTATACCATAAGGAGCTTTTCTGAGTTTGCATACAAGTTTTGCATAATTTCCAAGAATGAATCCTTTTGGTTGTTCAATATAGACTTCTTCCTCTAAGTCTCTATTAAGAAAGGCAAATTTTACATCCATTTGGTATACTTTGAATTTATGAAAACTAGAAAGAGCAAGAAACATTCTTATGGCTTCAATTCTAACAATAGTTGAAAAAGTTTCTTCAAAATCTATACCTTCTTGTTGAGCATATCCTTTGAAAACAAGTCTAGCTTTCTTTTTGATAACTTCTCCATTTTTGTTCAGCTTGTTTTTGAATATCCATTTGGTTCCGATGATATTCTTATCATGAGGTCTATGAACTAATTCCCAAGTATTATTATTTTCAATTTGCTCAAGTTCTTCATTCATGGCCTTGACCCAACATTCATACTTGTATGCTTCATTTACATTTTGAGGTTTGGTGGAAGATAGTAATGCTATATAGTTTGAGGCTTCTATAATAGTTCTTCTTGTGTGCACACCTGCCCCTTTTTCCCCTAAAATTTGAGTTTCTCGATGATTTTTCTGAACATACCTAGACAAAGCCTTTTCTTTTACTGTTATCTCTTTTTTTCCACTAAAAAAATTGTAATCTTTCATTATGATTGAAAAATTACATGTTGTAGATGCTTTCAGCATATGTTGTATCATTCTTTGCACTATGGGCATTTTCAAAAATGTTTCAGTTTGTCAAAAACTTAGAGTTCTTGTTGCAGTCATCACCACGCAGGGTGTTCAATCACTATCTGCTATAAAATGTATAATAAAAAGCTATAAATATATATGTCATCTATAGTAGATTCCACATACACCACTCAGGGTGATGTCTTTGTTGAAGGTCTTAGAATATATACAAGAAATATATAGCTTGTGTGAAAAAATATATACAATGTATGAGCCAAGCATATACATCAAAAATAGCCAAAAACTGTAATCTACAGGCTGTCTGCCCTGTGTTAGTTTTGATCATTGTAGGGCCGATGATAGTAATGATACTTGTTGGAGCCTTGTTGTTCCTATATCATCCACTATCCTCGGGGAAGTACCATGGCCTCCTTGGAAAGCCTGTCAGCACTACTGTTATGTTCCCTATAAATGTGATTGCATGAAATAGCATTAAACTGAGCCTTGAAAAAATTCACTTCACCCAAAATATTATTGAGTGTGTGTGAGTGACAAACAGTAATATTATTGAACCTATTTACTATGATTTTTGAGTTACCATATATGTTTAAATCCATGCAGTTATGAACCAATGAAAAATGCATAAGATAATGGAGTGTAATGAGCTCTGCAAAATTATTCGTTCCCTCTCCGAGCCCCATCTTGAATTTGTAGTAATGTTGTTCATTAATGAATAGAATGAAACCACTGCCACATCCATGGTGTTGTGCAACGCCATCAAAAAATGTCCAAGGATATTTTTTGTCAATAGGTGCAGGATCATGAGGTTTACGAGGCCGAGGTTTGTGTGGCTCAGGAAAATCATGATAGACAAATATGATTCGAGCTGTAATATGCGGCCAACAAATAAATATGTCTTCAAAAATAATTCGATTCTAAGCTAGACATAGATGCCAGTAGATGATTAAGCATAGGCATTGCAATTTAATGCCATGATGAAGATTGCACCAGATTTCCCATGCTTGACCAATGTTGTCACCCTCCCAATGCCCAGAAATATGAATAGATGTAGAGATATTCTGCTATAGATTGATCAGAGAATTGCATTGAAGGAATAAATGTAGAGTCGATTCAGAATAATTCTTGCATAAGACACACTAGTGAGGGCCATGGAAAGATTGGTGACTAAGAGATTCTCCCGTGGGAACTCTATCTCTAAGAATACTCCAAAAGAATAGCCTTGTTCTTGGAGGCAATACTAGTTTCCACACACTCTTCCACCAAAACACTGTCTGCTCTGGTTGATTTTGTGAGATCAGGTTGAGATATCCGATATTTGGAGAATAGATACCATTCTCGTCAAGACTCCAGAAGAGTTCATCTGGTCCTTCCTTGATCCTGATGTGTGATTCACACAGTGCATTTGTGTATTCATGCCATTCTTGTTGCCATTGTGGAGGAATATCACACTGTAGGGCATATTTCCATCCTTGAGAGAATATGTTGGTGTTCATTGGATCCACTATGTGTGTTATAACCTCAATCTCATGAGAATGAAGGTGCTAGATGAGCTCTCTTGATAGCTGGAATCTACCTACTCCTCCAGTCCAGGCATCCAATCCAATGGGATCTTTTGATCCATCATTTATTCTCCAAACAAGATTTTTCCTGATGCTAGGCACGGAGTGTAGGAGAGCCTTCCACACTGATGAAATACCTATTTTAGGCTAGTTCGGCAAACAGACCTAATCCATAATTTGATGTGGCCAAATGTACTTGTGATATGAAATTGTAGTCCATAGATTCTGCCTAGTTAGTAGAGTCCAACCCATTTTCACATCCAAGGCTTGAGCGAATAGGGGTAGGTCTTTTAGTCCCCAACCTCCCCATTTTTTAGGCAATGCGATCTTATTCCAGCTGACTCAAGAAAATATCTTTTTGTCTTTGTGGCCATTTCAGAGATATCTGCTACAAACATGTTGTAGTCGGGCCAGAATGTTCCTGAGGATCCGTTCTAATGCCATCCAGAAAATAGGGGTGGCCTCAAGAACTGATTTGATGAGCACTAATCTACCAGCCCTAGATAAGTATCTATGACTCTAGTTAGAAATCCTTTTTTCTAGCTTGGTGACAAGCCAAACCCAATCTGCAATTTTCTAGCTGAGAGGCTTAATCCAAAATCCCAGATATTTGAAACCCCTATCCAGGGGTATGATGCAATAAGGGAAGTGCAGTTGTGCAAGTTGTGATTCCTGGATGGAAGTGAGGGCTAAGGTAATGGTATATTTCCCATGATTAGCCTACATACTAGTAGCCGATGAGAAGAGGGAGAGAATTTTGGAGAAAGTGAGAGAGTCTTGAATGCTCCCATACAGGAAAATGAGAACATCATCCACAAAAATGAGATAAGTGAAGAAGCAGGAGTCAGGTATCTTGAGGTCAGTAAGGTTTCCATCTCTTTTGGCAGAAGCTAGTAAATGGCTAAGCCCATCCATAATAATCAGAAAGACTAGGGGGAAGACGCGGCAAACTTGTCTGAGTCCTCGCTCAGCATGAAAGAAATGGGAGGTAGATCCATTGATGACAACACTATAGGTAGGGGAGGTGACGCAGGCCATAATCCAAGAAATGGAGTCATTAGAGAAGCCAGATGTATAAGGAGCATCTTTATGTAGAGCCAATTGACACAATAAAAAGCTTTAGTCAGGTCAATCTTTAAGATGATGCCCTTTAGGTGTTTAGTCTAGATCAAGTGGATGGCCTCATGGGTCGAGCCAATGGCTTCATGGATTTGGCAGTGCTTAAGAAAGGCAAATTGTTGGGGGGCGAAATGGTGAGAAAGAATGGGTCAAAGACGATTTGCAATGACCTTGGAAATTATTTTATACAGACAATTGCATAATGAGATAGGCCTATAGTCATTGAAAGAGGAAGGTGAATCAAATTTTGGGATAAGGGCAATAAAGGACAAATTGACAGCATTGTATAAAGATCTGGATACTCTACATTCTACCACAGCTTTTAACAGATCATTCTCCATAAGTTCATAGAATGTGAGATAGAATTCTAAGGTCCACCTGTCTAGACTATGACTCTTTTACTTTTTGAACCATTTCAGTGTTCCTTCCAGTTCACCTATAGTAACAAGGGCGATTAACTCGGCCTCATCATCATTTACAAATCGGGGAAAATGTCCTACCTGTTATCGAGAATAGTGTCCACTTGGAGCTACTATTCCCACTAAGTCTGGTAGCTATCTTAGAAACAAACAAGTTAAAACTACTTTTGCTTTCCTTTATGAGAAGTAGATAAGAGGGGAACAAAGGACACCAACCTCCGTTTTGCACTTGGTTCCTTGCCTAGTTCCTCTCCTTTCTGATAGATCTTCACTGCTCCTTGTTCATCTACCCAGCTTCAAAGAGTACCTGTGGAATCAAAGTAGCATAATACTATCGAAGAAAAAAGATCTACAGTCATAAACAATACAGGACCAGATATGTATTGACCAC
Organism: Pinus taeda; assembly: GCA_000404065.3. Classification (NCBI taxonomy): domain Eukaryota; kingdom Viridiplantae; phylum Streptophyta; class Pinopsida; order Pinales; family Pinaceae; genus Pinus; species Pinus taeda. The sequence goes on along the minus strand of APFE031344834.1, from coordinate 14,756 downwards.
ACAAATGCATATACAATCAGAGATACAAGAATGTGGAGGAAAAATTGAATAACTTTATTAATATCAAGAATAGAAAAGATTATTACAACCAATGTTTCTGACCCAGAATCATCCTCCAACAAGAAAGCCCTTCCTCACCTCATGTAAAGCTTAGATCACCCAACACTATGATGTTACACCAGGAAACCAGCAACACTTCTCTACAAGATACAATATTCCAGCCTCTGGATCTCTGTGATGAGGGATCCATATATAGATGATTGTAGGGGGGTGAGTCAGCTTCTGGGTTTTTGATTAGTGTCCTCTCTATGATAGTTCTCGATTCCACTTGGAGATTGATGATCTCTTACTCATCTCTGGGTGAATTCAGAGAGGCAAGTGTCAGAGGAGAAGTTTCTGGAAGATTCTATGATCCTCCACCTCGCAAATTGTCTTTGCCATTTGTCCATTCTTGCCCAACGCACCCTATAGTAGGGCTTTCGAGTATGCATCACACCCTTTACACTAAGTAGGTGATATGCATCGTACCCTCTACACTGGGCATTTTGTATGGTCCAGTTTTGACCAGTTCTATGCAGTTTTTTGTGGAAAACTTCTGGGAGATGATGTAATCAGTTGAGCTTGTTCCTTTAGGGAGTGAAGCAACACTTTTAGGGAATTAGGAGCCCTTATTTTATGGACATTTCTGATTGGGGTTGTAGTGCCCAAAAATATCTATAACAATTTCCCCCTAAAGCATGAGGTCATTAATCTTTTGATGTCGGGTGAAATGTTTTATCATGAGGATATGAATTTTTTTCTAGCTAGAAGGCGACCTGTAATAAGATACAATACAATACATTATCTTCATAATACTTTTCATGATCTAGTTGAGGAGGGAATTCCCATGCTCAACTTTATAAATTCATTTTCATGTACATAGGACAGATAACCGTCTGTATGGTAGACTGATGATTCGGACGGAGTCATCATCATTTGATTTGGATGATCATCTGTTTGACAATGATGTACATTTGATGTCTTTATATTCTTGAATATATCATAGCCCAGATGGATGAAACTAGATCTGGGGTCTTCAAAACTCGTTCAATCTTTACTCGGAGTACAAGTCAATCCATGTGAAAGATGTTCTGGAGTTGAACATGGAAAGACATCACCTGATTACCAGCCAATGACGTAAGCTATTAACAGGCATGAGAGGTATCACCAATAATGAAAATGATCCTAAAGGTACTACAGTACCATTCACATGGTGTCAAAAAGGGACTTGGCATCGAACACCATGCAAAATCTCTCGGTCAAAGGCCATTGATGTAAGCCTATCGCTAAAGGTGAGAAACTTTCCATTGAGGCATGCAAGCTTCAAAGTACTAAAAGGGGTTGTTCCTAGGTCGACTTCTTGGATAATGAGCTGATGTCTACAAGAAGTGACCCATCATAGGAGGGCCTTAATGAATCCCACATCTACGACATAGAACGAAGCAAATGATTTTGGAGGTGAAAACAGTTTGATGATACAGGGTTTAGGGTGGTGTCATGAAAGAATGGAGCGTGAATGTATTGCAGCGAATAAGACACATGTGCATACTCTCAGCCACTTGTCTTGAATATGTCAGTGAAACTGACAATAGATTCGTAGTGTTAACCCCAAATATGGATGGTGTGACGGACCAATGGTGATGTGACTGGTGAACGGAATAACCCAACCCGACTCGGACGAAGTGAAAGTGTCATGTTCAAGAGCGACTTGCTAACAATAAAGTTTCTTCAAGTTTTCTTCCCAATTTTCCCCAGTCATTGCTGACCAGTACCTCTTTATTTTTATCAAGCTTGTAGAGGATAACATATGCTTGCTCTATAATTTTCCCTTCAGGCTAACCTCTCGCTATGTTTTAACGAGCCTAGCGATAGTGAAACTCGTTCTTGTCCATTTGGACACGTTTGTCGCTATTGGTTTTAATGAGTTTAACGACAATGATAACTTGGTCCGTTTACATTTTTAGAGAGTCTGAAAGGGACAGAAAGGAAACTGCAATGATTCTTTTTCATCATAAAATCCCTTAAGTCCGAAAAAGCATAAAATAATATGAAAGGGATGAATTTTCGATAGTTTTAACGAGTTGAACAAGACAAGCGCTCGACCTTTTTGTGTAATAATCCCTCAGGTCTAAAAAGATTAAAATCTAGAGGAGCGATAACACTTCCAATTACTTTAACGAGTCAGAGAGGCCAATCGCTCGAGAATCTTTTCATATTTTACGAGTCAGGTGAAAAGAGCTTAAAGGAGACTCGTTTTTTTAGGAACGAGTGATAATTTCGGATAGCAGCTGATTCCAGGTAAGGTTTGGAATTTTCCAATCACGGCAGTGTCACAAGGATGGCTAGCAAGATCACTCATTGCAGTTGTTCCTCAAAAGGGTAAACAATCAAATGGAGGTGTATGATTGGCTAAAAAGGTGGAGGTGATGATGAGAACACGCCCAAGGCTTAAAATTTGATGATAATGAATTCACAGGTCATTTACCGGAAATTGGTTCATTTTTTAATGAGCTTAAACTCTTGGGGAAACTTTTGCTCATTACTTGTGTTTAATTTTTAACGAGCTTGAACTCCACGTAAAAACTACTCGTCCTACTCATATAATAAGGATATCTTATCTATAGATGCCATTTTTTATGGAGCTTGCACCTTTCAAATATTTTCCCTGCATCCTTTATTTATGCAAGTTAGGAAACTACCAATCCTACGAGTTTAAAGGGTTTGAGAATCTACAAACTAAGAAAATAAATGGTCGCTCTTCGCTTGAATGCAAAAAGGTTTGCATGCGCTCGAGTATAGTGAAAAAAATTCTGGCTACCATATAGAAGTTCTTGTTTCATCAAGACAGTTTCCATCCACATAGCAAATAGAAACACTTCCTGGCTTAGTCCATCTGGACAAGTGTGGTTCTAAATCCCAACCTCCTAACCTTGACGAGGGAATCTTATTCCGGTCTATCTCCCTTTTCCTGTAAGGACGGGTGTCGGACCAGTCATTTTCCTTCGCGGAAACCTACTCTATACCTGGAGTTTCCCTGCTAGAGCAGGCCAGGGTGCATGCCCTCTGGGTTTTAGTCATGTCCTCCCAAATTACTCTCGTTCTTCAGGTGGACGGACTATAGATTGATGAGACATTCCTTGCGTGAAAAGACCATTTAATGATGGCATTTGACTATTAGCTATGTGTGAGCCAGGGAATGAAAGATGGTCTACGAGATGGACCACTAGGCCTTCATGTGAAAAACACATTACTCTAAAGAGTGAGGAGACAATTCCTCCCATGTTATAAATATAGTCATGCCCAAGGAGTAGATTATAATCTAGGGGTCCTTGGACTATCATCACATTCATGTAAACGATTTTCCTTCTCAATGTTATGGGCACACCGGGAAGTATCCCTAATGGTTGACTCGTTCCTTTGTCGAAGCCTGTTAGATTTCTCATCTCAGGCAGAAGCGATGGTGAACCAAGCACTTTCCAACCAGTCGAGGAAAGGATACTAACAGAAGCCCCTTCATCTATGATGGTACCAGCCATAACCATTGTGTAAGATTGTGCAATGATTTAGAATGGTACACTAGTCGTTAAACAGGATTTTCCTAGTAGATTCCAATCAAAGGAAATGACTAAGTTTCTTGGAGGTGGGACTGAATAGATGGTCGGATACGACTCTGACGAACTTCCTTCCTGCAGAAAAGGAATGGGTAGACTGCCCTCATGTTCATCAGAATCTGTGTTTACGAAAAGAATTTGAACGGTGTCATTCTTATTCTCTCCATTGACAGTATCATCTGAAGATAGACATTCTGAAGGCAAGACTGGGTCAACTGCCGCCTCGACCTTTTGACTTTGTCCGGTATAGATTCAAACGATTTATCTTCAATTTTAGATGCTTCGACCGACCACAATGGCATGTCAGTCATATTTTCAACCAGTGATGGACTCGGCAAGAGTGTCTTATATCCAGGAGGGAGCCATAGCGGTGAAGCAGGACAGTCATCCAAAACTCCTTTAGCTTTGTCTAGGAAGGGAAAATGGTGGATGGCGTGATCACATAGTTTACAAGGAAAATTGCAATTCCTTTTTTGTCCAGATACTTCACTTTCACTAGTTTACGATGTACTTTCAAAACGATCGGAGATTGATGACACGAGATTGTGCAAATGAGGAGACCAGTGCCTTAAGATCCAAGGGATACAAGGACAATCTCAATGATAGTGGTCTCCCCTACAAATGACGCATGGAGATTTAGGTTTAGACGGTGCAGTGTTAGGATTTTTGCTAGACGATGCATGGTTTCCCTCTTTTGCTTTTTGCTCCTTCTTCTTCTTTTCCTTTTCCTCCTTCCACTTCTTCTTCTTCTCAATTACTTGATCTTTAGCTTTACCAGCTTCATCAAGCAAAGAGGTAGGAGGGGGAGAAATGGACAAAGTAGAAGGTTGGGAGGTAACTCTAGTGTCATCTAGTTGTTGACTTGATTGTTTAGGAATTATGGTATTCTAAATGACAAAGGTAGAGAAGAGCTATACACGCAAGCCAATCGTCAACCCTGGAAGTGACAATGTGGCCATATGGGGTTTACCAACATCTCCCGAGGAGGAGAAAGGGTTAGTATTTCCTCCAAGGGGAAATCCTTGGTTAGTAGACTCCATTTTTCTCAACCTAAAGACCAACAAGGGAACATTGATGTTATTCCTATTAAAATAAATTTTAGATGCGTTGACACAACTTGTTTCTTCAATTTTTGAGAGTTGAGAAAAAACAAAAGATGACTCTAGTCGCCTTCGATTTTTAATGAGCCTAAAGTGACAAGCGCTTAGATGGACCTTTTCCTTTAAGGAGTCTGAAAAGGAATGAAAGAGACTACTCTGGAAATCTAGACACGGGGATTACCAAACCAATCGAAAAACTGTAGAATACTTTTTACAGTATGACAGTCAATCTTCTCGAATGTTGTGTTTAGTGCATTGCGATCGATAGGGCGGTAGACATGGCTTCCTAAGGATAAAGGATATAGCCTATTGTGATCTCCCAATATATACTAGACAGTATGTGGGAGCACAAGTCCATACTGTCAGTTGTCATCTCAAAGAGGAGGAATCACCCAGCTAACAATGAAAGCGACAGTTACCAGGCTTTGCGACACCAGAATACGTCTCTAGCCTAGACTTCTAGATGTTGTGCGTTAGGTTCCGAAGCATTTTTAGGTTCATTAAATTTATTTTATAGTTGATCTTGTTTAAGAAAGTTTCCTTTTAGGTTCACTGCATGATGTATATATACAATTCCTAAAATGCAACCTAAGATGATAAACAATCGTTTAATCTTCTTTTGCAATGAAAATCCTAGCTACTAAGGAAAGAGAACTAAGGGTCTTTCAACAAAGACCACAGAGCACACACTAAATGCATTGTCTTAAATCAAACCAACAAGTTGTCTAAATGAAAATGCACATGCATGTATTTGTTTTCATCCTTCTTAATGTGTGAATGAAAAAAAGAATGCTAAGTGAAAATCTGAATTATCTTTCCAAAGTGACAATACTAACAAATTTCTTTTCAAAACGAAGTGAAGATAACAACAACACTTTTGCAATTTCGAATTGAAAATTATTTTCAACACTTGAAAAACTACTAATTCAAATCACATACAAGAGTAACAGTGTAATCGACTATCAAGAACAATGGGATTATCTTCTATGACTGAAAATGACACTTGCGACATTTTCATATCAAGAAACGACAATCTGATTACGCTACTTCTTTGTAAAAGAGAACTGAAAATGGCGCACAATACATAAAAAAAAAAAAATTACAGTTCTTTGCACAATGGAGGTATAATGATGGAAGGGAAAGGGGTTTCCACAGAGATATACTGACCACAGACAGCAAAATTCTTGAATAGAGCTGAAAAGAGTGAAGAAAAACCAAAGTCTGAAGGCAAAAATAACCTTCTCTAACCATCGTAACTGTTACATAGGGAATCCAGTATGCATCTTACTTATTGCACATGGGAGGTGTGATGCATACAGACTGCCTTGAAGAGAGGGTGTGATGGTACCAGTGTGAGAATTTTACTTCGTCTTTGATCACAATTTGCAGTTCAGTTCAGGGATTTAGGCCGAGCAAGTGATGTTCAGTAAATATAAATCACAGGGGTTGATCTAAGGAGGTTACTAGAGCCACCACTAGGGAAATTAGAGTGTTTACAGATCGATTGTTCAATTTATAAACAAATCACAGAGATAGACTGAAGTAGCATTAATCTACTTTGCACTTGCATAGCAAATGCAGTTCAAAGGTTAGTTGGCTTGACTTCAGGCTCCATATGCAAGTTTATAAAACAAAATAAATATAGACTAGCAAACAATATATTCGCTCCCCAGTGGAGTTGCCATTTTCCTATCAGGAATAGTGTCCACCTGGAGCTACTATTCCCACTAATACTGGTATCTATCTTAGAAACGAACAAGTTAAAACTACTTTTGCTTTCCTTTATGAGAAGTGGATCAGAGGGGAACAAAGGACACCAACCTCAGTCTTGTGCTTGGTTCCTTGCCTGGTTCCTCTCCTTTCTGATAGATCTTCGCCACTCCTTCTTCATCTACCCAACTTCAAAGAGTACCTATGGAATCAAAGCAGCATAATACTATCGAATAACATATATCTACAGTCATAAACAATACAGGACCACATATGTATTGACCACACAAATGCATATAGAATCAAACATACAAGAATGTGGAGGAAAAATTGAATAGGTTTATTAATATCAAGAATAGCAAAGAGGATTACAACCAATTGTTCTGACCCAGCATCATCCTCCAGCAAGAAAGCCCTTCTTCACCTCATGTAAAGCTTAGATCACCGAACCCTATGATGTTACACCAGGAAACCAACAACACTTCTCTACAAGATACAAGATTCTAGCCTCTGGATCTCTGTGATGAGGGATCCATATATAGATGATTGTAGGGGGGTGAGTCAGCTTCCAGGTTTTTTATTAGTGTCCTCTCTCTGATAGATCTTGATTCCACTTGGAGATTGATGATCTCTTACTCATCCCTAGGCGAATTCAGAGAGGCAAGTGTCAGAGGAGAAGTTTCTGGAAGATTCTATGATCCTTCACCTCGCAAACTGTCTCTGCCATTTGTCCATTCTCACCCATCACACCCTACAGAAGGGCTTTCCAGTATGCATCACACCCTTTACACTGAATAGGTGATATACATCACACCCTCTGCACTAGGCATTCTGTATGGTCCTGTTTTGACTAGTTCTGATTAGTTTTTTGTGGAGAACTTCTGGGAGATGATGTAATCAGCTGAGCTTGCTCCTTTAGGGAGTGAAGCAACACTCTTAGGGACTTAGGAGCCCTTAGCTTATGGACATTTATGATTGGGGTTGTAATGCCGAAAAATTTCTATAACACTGCCACATTGATGATATCATCGAGATTTGACCCAAGAGGGTTTTTGAAGAGATTCCTGAAACGAGAGGTGCTAAGATTTTTGACCCAAGAGAGTTTGTTGAAGGTGTCAGCTACTCCCCCATCAGGTAGAGGTAACTTCCATATTGTGTTTGAAACTTTTCTACCTTTTGCATAGTTTTGAAAGAATCTTGTGTTGTCATCGCCTGCTTTTAACCATATAGCTCTGCTTCTGAGGTGCCAAAATTCCTCTTTCTCCTTCAAAATCCTTGCCTTTTGGTTTTCTAGCTCAATCAGGTGAGCTTTGTCATTTGCTGAAGAAAACCCCACGTTTTGATCATCGAGCAATATACTCAACTCAGATTCAATTTGTGTTATTAAAAGATCTTCTCTCTGATGTTTCTCTTTTTCCTAGTTGATAGATAGATGCTTGAGCTAGGATAGGTTGTGATAGAAACCCTTTGTGAAGGAGTCATGTCTATCAATCGGGTTGGAAATCCTATATTAAGAGACCATGTTTATGTACTCAAGATCCAGAAGCCAAACATGGTTAAATTTAAATGGAGCTTTTCGTTTAGGATGGGGGCCAAACACCTCCAGATAAATCGGGGAGTGATCTCAGATGCCCTGTGTTCCCACCCATTATTTGTAGTGATGCAGTTGATTCATAAGGGGGATCTTTATCAGAAAATGATCTAATATTCTTGCTAGTGTAGCATCCCCCACCCTTGTATTTCTCCAAGTAGGGAGAGGCTTATTCATGGGGATATCCACCAAATTGTGTTGTTCCAGAAGGTTTGTCATATATCCGGTGATAGAGTCCACTTGTGCTTGTGACCCCCAAGACTCTCCAAAACCTAAAGAGAAATTGAGATCTCCCCTTAGAATGACGTGATCAGGGGAAAAAATTGATAGATTTAATAGGTGTTGCCAGAAGCTTTTCCGCTGATGAGAGGGACCGTATATGTTAATAACCCTCAAGTTAATACCGATATCCACTGAGAAAAGATCTAAGCCAATGAATCCATGGCCACCCCACGATGCTAAAACCTTGATGTTGCGAGGATTGTAGAAAATGGATAGGCCCACTAATTGACCCACATCCTCCGTGGCCAAACAATTCCATCGAGGAGATAAAGAGCTTAATGAGCTGGGGATGTTTCTGGCCTCACCTAGGGTTTCTTGTAGCATGATGATGTTAGAAGGCTCTACTTTGAAAAGTCTATGCAAGGCTAGTTTCTTGGAACCACTAGCCATGCCTCTGCAATTGAATGAGAGACACTTCATGGGGGAACCCTACCCGGGGTGTTCATTGCTCTGAGAACCCCATCTAGAGTGGATTGTCTACCAGAGGCGACCTCTACCCCTGCCTGTTTGATCGTTATGGATAGATTTGATTTCCTCTCGTGAGATGAAAGGATGATAGAACGAGGTTGGGTAAGTCCCAAACCAGTGATATGAGACAGGGGACCACCAGAGAGTGAATGAGAGTGAAGGCTGTAATTGTGACATGCAAACCTCATGTTTGATGATGGGGAGTTGGAGTTGGTTGATAGAGAGGGCAAAGATAGAGCGCCGGTGGCGATCGAAGGTAATGATGTAGCTATAGTGCAGTGAGTCACAAAAGTGTTTATGGAGGAGGAAAAAATAGATGAGCAATAAGCAAATGAGGTAGGGCAAGAGGTCAGAGAAATACCTGATAATTTTCTGGCCTTAGTTGCTGCACAAGCTCTTGTGATGGATGCCCTAGCAAGCGAACCTAGAGTGGTCGCACCCCTATTTGCTCCCTCTCTGGGTCGAAGAGGGGACTCCATCTCTTGAGGAGTACAGGAGCCATCTCAATGTGCTAGTATGTTGCGAGTACCAAGTCTGTGTAGTTTTCTTTTCTGAAATGAAGTGTGAACCAACCCCTGGGAAATACCTACACCTCAGGCAATTCCTTAAGCAAACCTCCCAAAATCTCTCGAACCCATAGGGTGAGCCTGACCGCTGAATATGCTTGGCCTCGAACATGTCCGACTAGCACAGTGTTTGCCATGTATGTAGCTTCCCTAATAGCAGAGCTCTTGCCAAAACGAATAGTGATGTCCTTTGTGGTAGCCTTCAAACACTTCGTCTTCATTTTCCTAATTCGTGGGGCAGATGGATGGTCCAACAATGGATCAGGTGAACCCTCTTTAGTGGTATGAGCTGTAGACTTGACCTTCACCGTAGGGGTTTCAAAGCAGCCCAATGGTGAGTTTGCAGAGATGGGAGGGTTTTGAGCCCCAGATGCTTCGAGGTCCTTAGGCGGCGCTGTGAAAAAATTCGAAGTGGATGGTTGGAGATGGTCTATCAGCAGATTCAGATTAGAAGAAGGCGAAGGTGGAGTGTTTGCAGTAGGAAAATGAAGAGTGCCTAGTGATAAAGGAGGGTAGTCCGGAGTAGGGGATTCAATGGAAAGTGACCCAAAAAATAGAGGAGTTGTATTGTGTCTACGATAGGAAACCACCGGCGTAGAGCTTGATGGAGCAGGACCGGACAAAAAATACATATTTCCCTTTTAGGTCGATTATAGCAAATCTACTATGTAAAATATTGTGTCTAACATTAGGCCTTCATCATTTTAGGCTTAGATACTCCAATTTGCAACAAACTGATTTTGTTTTTCCTTCCTTGGACTCCCTGCAACAACTTGTACTCAATTTTTCTTGGCACTGCAATTAGATTTAAGAGTGGAATCACATCTTCTCTTATTATACATTTACCACACTTTCTCCCCTGCAGTTGCAGTTTTTCCATAAGCTCAATATTGAACCGACAACTTTGATACCAAGGGTCTTCCCTCTTGTTGTTTTGTTTTTTTTCCATTGAAACTTACTACACAAATTCATTTATATCTCTTCCTTGATTGGTATGAATATGATATCACGATTTCCATGTTCAAGTATTTCTGTTTTATTTTACCTATAATTTTGATAGGGAAGCATACTAGCAATATCCATATATAGAATACATTTATGTTAATGTTAAAACGATAAATGTTTTAACTCTCACTCCCATTTTATCCTCTAAATGATCCAATCGATATTGGTGAGTCTAGCAAATCATATTTGTTTCTCTTTATCTCTTTACCTATTATTATATGGATGAATGGAGACATTTATAATTGGTGTGTTCCCATAATAGATGCATTTTTGGTTATATTTCCTCTCAAGCGTAACTCTTTTATTAATGTGGTCCACCCATTTTCACATTCTATTTATTTTTTGCAATTACTTGTCCAAAACTTTAATCGTGTTATGTTATTTCACAATTACGTTCAGCTATGTAGATTATGGTTAAGAAAGCTCAAGAAGTGATATTTCTTGGCCCTTCAAATTTGATGCATTCCATTAGAATTGTTGGTACCTTGCTTCCTTCATGATAGAATATATAGAAGCTATTCATCTGAAATTTACAACTATATATGTATAGTTTTTTCCCCTAACACATATATTAGGATTCCAACTTATAGTATATTATAGTTGCATTGATTAAATTGGAATCTTTTCCAAGGTCCCCATCTATACCTCTTCCTTCATGAGAAATAGTTGAGCTAGTTCTCCAGCCAGTGCTTGTACACTAGAGCTCATACTATTGCTACTTAAGGCAGTATAATTAATAATTGTATATATCAAATTTACACATACATAACTATGTATCAGCATAACGTGGTAGACTTGATAATGTTACTGAAATATACCATTGTGAACTATGAGATGGATTTGTACTAACAATGAGATGCATTAAAATATTGGGTAGGTATTTCTGTGGGGTTACGCATACTCCACTAAGCCCCTATATTTTTCGATCATATCAAAACACGTACCCCTTCTGTTCCTCTTTCAATTTCCTAAACAGTTCCTAGGTAGGTTCCTACATACATCTAATTTCTATTTAAGTTGTTGATAATGAGTGGGATAAATCAAACACACACCTCTAGAGCACATTATGCTCAAGTGCTACCACACTTATTTCTAAGGAATAATCAAGATCTTAAAGGAAACATACAATGGTTGGGATATGCTTTCGCAAAACCATAGTGATTAAGGTGAAATGAGTCTAAACCTCTCTCTCTTATTATTTCATTGGGTACTACATTATATAGGATACCGGAGGTAGCCCCACCTACCACCATCTCTTTGATCTCTCCTAAACAATGCACTGAGGTCATCTCTGAGAATATGAAATTTGATTCATTCCTCATTCACTCTCAAAGTAAGGGGAAGGTTGTAGCCACGTCCATGGCCCTCATGAAGGGTTCATCCAAGGAGTAGAAGCAAGCACGTGGATATAGTCATGGAAGAATACAAGGACATCTTCTTCTCACCCATAGGGGTACCCTTTCATTGTGAGGTCAAGCATTCAATTGATCTAAACCCATGAGCACCTCTACTCAAAGGGCCAATGTATCACCACTCCATTATGGAAAATGAAGAAATCAAGTGGCAGATCCAAAAGTTGTTGCAAAAATGGCACATTCTGCCAAGTTCTTCACCTTGTGGGAGCCTGATTGTACTTGTACAGAAGAAGGATGAGATGTGGAGGCTTTGCATCGATTATTGGGAACTAAGCAAAATCACTTTCACGAACAGGTATCCAATCCCACATATTGATGACCTCCTACACTAGCTTAGGTGGGCGAAGTATTTCAGCAAGATCGATCTAAAGCTTGGTTATCGCTAGGTTTCAATAGATTCCACATATGTATGGAAGACAACATTTAAATCCAAGGAAGGCCTTTTTGAATGGTTGGTTATGCCCTTCATGTTGACAAATTCCCCTACTACTTTTATGAGGCTAATGAATGCCATCTTGTAGCCCTTCAACAACTCACTCGTGGTGGTTTATGTGGATGACATCCTCATCTTTAGGATTGATGGTAATATTCTTAACACCAAGGAAAATTTTAGGGCCTTGCATATCAATGTCGTTGTCAAAGTGGCCGATGTTACAAACAATGACATTGTTCTACATTTTCCCCATTTAATCTATGATGATGATGTCCTTGTTGCCAGTTGTTGTCACAAAAATATCGACAGTGCTAACTACATCCTCAAGGGTGAGAACAAGTTGGCCTTCCATAAGCCCTTGTAGGGTATAGATAGGATCAATATCTGTAACAATGACCCTAGCTCCAGTGACTTTCAGGGCTACAACACAACCTTGAAAACATCTCGAAACCCACAAACAACAACAAACTTAATAGCAATCATGACATATGTGGCTCTCATAATACATAGAGAGTGCCCAAATCCATAGAAGTTGTCAATCTCCAAAAGAAGAAAGAGAATCATAATCAACACAAACTCCATCTTAAATCGAAAAATTTTGAAGAAAAAAAAGATCTGAGAAATCTGGCCCTGGATCTATAATTCACAATAATTCAAAATTTTGATACAACTCCAATCAGCTGTCAAAACCTTAGGCAATATTAGCCCATCATAACCATATAACTGAATATATGTAAAGGTCCTTGATTTTAAATATGAAGATGCTTCTACACACACCATGAACTCACATTGATTCAGCACCCTGAGAATTGAATTTTTTTTAATATAGTAGAACTAGTGAATCCTAAAATGTAATGAAATGTGAGCTAACTATAAGAGAAGCATCATGATGTGATCTCAATGACACTAAAGAATCAAGGCAACTAATAAGAGTAGTGCAACTCATAACATCATGAATGAGACCAAAATGACCCCAAGGCCATATCATATCCAACATAGGGAAGGTGGTATCGCATGATTAAGATTAGCATGAAGATTAAGATAATTGCTAATGCTATAAACAAATATAATATAATAATTTACACAAAATAAATAGTTGTCTGAAATTTACCGTATTATACTATAAATATGTATAACAGTTTGATGATGAGATCCTAACTGATTTAAAATAACCACAAAAATCATTGCTAGAACCTAAAACACAACAGCTAAACCTGATTCCACATTTGAAACACCCTGGAAGGATATAAACAATAATATACCCACCATAAAAGTTTGTGTTGAGAAGAAATAAGAACAAATTTCAAATCCAAACCACAACACCTAGACAAGATCCTACTTCAAAGCACCCTGACTAGATCTCTAAAATCACACACCTACCTGAAAATATCTATTAAAACACAACAAGTGACAAAGAAATGATCCAGGAATCCAAATCCAAATCACAACATATAAGCAATATCCCATTTCACAAACTCTAGAGGAGATCTCAACATCCCCACCACGCCCACCTAAAGTCATCTATTAAAAAACAACATAATGTTTATGAAAAAGCACAGAGAGCATATCTATGACATTAATTGGTGAAATTGGACACTTATATCGCATGCATGACCCACTCCACGATATGCTACATGAGTTTTAATGTAACGGGGCTAGATATAGGGAATGGGGATTTCTAGCAAATAGAAATGGATCATACTGAACAATATAATAATGGGATTGGTATGCCTGAGAAATCTAGTATGTACAAGCAATGGTTGCAAGGCATTAGAATTATTTACATAGTTTTTAAAGGTGTAAGACATGACAAAACATGGGTGGCGAGTTTCACAACCCAAGTTCATTAGGTGTCCCTCTGCAAGAACAATGATTCCACTGTTGGTGTCAAGAAACAACCATCTATCAGTGATTCCACTGTTGGTGTCAAGAAACAACCATCTATCGGTCTGAGGCTTGATGATAATCTTCTTAACACCAAGGAAAGTTTCAAGGCATTGCATATCAATCTCATTGTCAGAGGGGCCGATGTTACAAAAAATGGCATTGCTCATCATTTTCCTCATGTGATCTACCATGATGATGTCCTTGTTGGCAATGGTTGTCACAAAGATATTAGTAGTGCTAACTTCATCCTCGAGGGTGAGAACAAGAAGGCCTTCCATAAGAACTTGTAGGGCATAGATAGGATCAATCATTGTAACAATGACCCTAGCCCGAGTGACTTTCAAGGCTGCAGCACAACCCTTGCCAACATCTCCAAACCCACAAACAACAACAACCTCACCAGAAATCATGACATATGTGGATGTCATAAGACTATCTGGGAGAGAGTGCCTACATCGATATGAGTTTTCAAACTACAAAAGAAGAAAGAGAATTATAATCAACACAAAATGCATCTCAAATACAAAAAATTTGAAGAAAAAAAAGATCTCAGAAATCTAGCTCTGGATCTATAACTCAATAATTCAAAACTTCGATACAAGTCCAATCAAATTTCAAAACCCTAGCTAATATTAACCAATCATAACCA
>APFE031344819.1:0-58039 GCA_000404065.3 Pinus taeda | reverse complement strand
AAAATATAAGGAAAAAATGCTACTCATAAAACAAACCCAACAACCATATATATAAACATTTCTAAAATGTACATATTAATTAGTAGTAACAAGGGAATCATATCTAAACGAACGTAGTTAGTAGTAGAATACCATATTCATGCTTAGCATATTTTTGTTGAATGTCATACCTATGTCTTAGGCTAAGAATAAGGGAACTATATATAGTAAATCTGATCTAAACCCTAAAATTCACATGCTCATAGGTCATCTAAATAATTATCAATTCGTTGTCATTGTCAAAACAAAATTTTTACTTTAATTTAGCTATATTTATTTAATTTAGTTATATTTGATGTCCTCTTAAAATATAAATGTTTTGTCAAACTTTTCTCAATAAAAAAGTTCCCCTATGTAATTACTCCAAAATGGTTCCTAAATTTGCAGTCATCAAACAAGTTGATTTGCATTCAACAACTTTTTATTGTTTAGTAGCTTCAAAGTTGATTAAAATTTGTTAATTAAAGTCACCATAATGGCGTTGCTTCAAGATTGACACTACATATGTCCATCTTCAACAATCAATATCGACTTAATACACTTTTTTGTTTAGGGTATAAGGTTTTTTCTCATTTCTAAATTACATTATATTTTTTTTTAAAGAAACTAGAAATAAAATGTATGTTGTTAAATTGGTAAACTAATCTAAGTTTATAATATGTAAACTTTTATATAAGCATCTCGGAATTCTAAATCCACATTTGGTTATGTGATTTTTTTTTATAGTGAGATAAATTATCATGAACTAACACTTGAATAGTGGGATAACCTATCATAAATTATCACTCTAATAGTTGGTTGCTCTCCATGAATACATGTCATCATCACCAAAATTTATATTTAAAAGAAAATTCTTAAAATGATGTATATTAATAACCAGAAAATAATTAACAATTTGTTATCAAAATTTTTAAAATTACAAATTACATAGCTTGACTCTATATAATTAAATATAGTCAATTTTTTCTTTTCTGGTTTCTTGTTTTCTAATTTTATTTCTTTTTCTTTTAGTTTTGGTTTCTATATACACTCATAGAAGTTAAGTTTCCTTTAGTTTTGGTTTCTATATACACTCATAGAAGTTTCCTTTAGTTTTGGTTTTTATATACACTTAAGAGAGCCAGCAATCCAACCAGTAAATATGTCACTCCTTGAATTATGACACATGAAAAATACATAATCCAACCAGTAGCATAGCTATTTAATAGGTTGCCCTCCGAGTACAGCCTTATTTCAATATTTTAACAAACGGCTTTGTTATCTCTCGCGCTCTAAAAGTAGATTATAATAGTGCAAAAGATTGCTCATGCAAAACTTGTCTGCTGTACTTCACGAGTGTGAGATGGGGGATTCAATTCTCCATTTGCAATGAAATCAGTTTCCTTATCATTTGATGGTGTCCACTAGAGCACTCAAATATTCAAAATTTCTTCTGCATTTAGCCCTCTTTTTCTTAAGGAAAAAAAAAACACACAGATCCCAATTAATTGATTTGTCTGCCCATCGCCAAACACACGCAAAGCTCTTGCCTTCGCGTACCACCAGAAGTTTCGGTTACGATATCTTCTCTGCCGTCCTACCACCGCCTGTCAACAAAGCTGTATTGTTTCTTTCCCATCAAACTCACCAACTCTATAAAATCCGTTCAATTCTGATAAAAATCCAATGTACCATCTTACATTTTTTGTAGTGTCATTTTGTTTACAAGTTTGTCACCTACAGTCTAATTTCCGAAAGCTTTTCACTTCCTCTTTCTCTTCAAATTCCATGTCCAGAAATAAAACTGTCTCCAATTTTTACAGATTCGGCCACTTCTTTACTGTTACGTGTTACATAATGTTCCTCATACTTTCCAAGCGTAGATCTTAAATCCAGCAAATTCTATTCAATACATTATCTGTAATTGGGTTGATTCGCCTTAACGCCCCCCAATAATTGAAGCTAAATCTAATGAAATTTCGGGTCCTCTAAAATATTAGTGCGGAACTGGTTTTTTTTCAGTCCAATTCCTCATTGTGCAAATGACGGAGAGACGTGATTGATTATTTCTCTTTCCCATTAACACAACATCCGCGCACGCATTGCAGCATATGGCTCCTCAATTCCACGGGGCATGTTCTGCCATTCTTCCCTTTGGCCGCAGTGTGACGGAGTCTAAGCACGTGAGTGACATGACGTGGACACTCCACGTGAGTTGTCGTGACCCAAGGATGTGGGTCAGGGTCAGACTTGAAGTCGTTGTTTTTGCTTTTCAAGATTTTATTTCTCATACGCATCAAAATTAAAATAAAATAAAAAATTGATTTTCAATTTTAAAGGCAAATTGTTTTTTATCTTTGCAATGGAATGGTAAAGAAATTTTTATAATATGTTTTAATTGTCCTTATTTTTTAAGTTTTTATTATTATTTATTTTTCTATAATAATTATAAAAAATATATAAAAAAATAATAATAATTAGTAAAAGGAATGTAAATAATAATAATAATAAAATAATCATTTTTATATAATATAATTCTATTGTTTTGGTGTTTAATATGCATATATCATTTATATTTAGCTAATACTTATGGTCGGAATTAAACATAAAATGTTTTGGTTGGTGAATTCTTTCTCCTCTTCCCATTCCACTTTTACTACCTACTTTGCTTGCTTGCATCTACTACTTGTTTCATTGTATGTTTTCTTTATGCCTATTTAAGACTAGGACATGACAGTAGACATTAAGAATAAAAATTGATTCAATGCAAACATGATTCCTTGTTATCAAAAATTCAAAGCTCAATTAGTATTTATAGTATTTATTCATTTTTATTGATAAAGAATAATGTTAGTTTTACATTATTTAGCAAATGATATAAAATACACATGTGCATTAATCATTAGGCCTCTATATATATATATATATATATATATATATATATACACACACACGTGGAAATTTATGTTGTTAAATGTTTTTGGCATTTTTTTTTTCATTATGGAAATAAATTTACAATGATATTCATAAAATAATACTATATTTTGATTGCTTTTAAAAATGTATTGCAAATTTTTAAAAGGTTGAACCAATTAGCCTCTAAGAAAGAAAAACAATGTCATTGTAAAATAATTTCATGAAATGATATCTGTAATGTCTCTAATTTGGATTTTTCCCTTTGAGGAGGTCAAAGGGAATTTTGTGGGTGGTGCTAAGTATAGCACAATTTTGAAATTCAGGAACTGGGAGAAATACATAAATTTCAACCTTAGTGGAATGTGGGGACCACAAAAAGAAGGCAATTCTACCTTTGGGGATAATTCGTACTTGTGGAGGAAGAGAGAGAAAGAAAGGGGGTGCTAGTTAGTGGAAAATGGGGTCCACCAAGAGAAAGAGGGTCACCGTCTAGAAATAAGGCAAGGAGGCCTCCATTTGGTATCTTTTGACAATCTAACTTTGAAGACAAGTTTTCTTGAGTTGTTTAGCTATGTAAACCAATGTTGTTTAGCACAAGGAATTCCCAAGCAAAAATTCCACCTCTATCTTATGTGAACTTTGAGCGTCACCCTAGGAGAGTATTTTAGAACTTAGTGGGGAGAGATTTACTGGAGTTCATGGGACACATCAATTCTTGCTTCAGCTAGTTCGAACTTGCAGGAGGACACAAGGACAAAAATTGAACTACTGAGTTGAGTGGGTTTCAAGGGAAATTCGGGCCATCGTAGGAGAAATTTCATTGAGGGTGGACCAGCAATTATGCAAAATTTTAGGGCTGGAAGTTGTTGCTGCTGAGAGAGTCAATCTCACCATTTTAATGCGTGCGTAGAAGTATTATTGGACAAAATTTGTGGGGATGGATTCATCTTACTTGTGTCGGGTTTTGGAAGGAATTTCACTCACATCTTCCAGATGAAATTTACAGGGAAATCCTACAACTAATTGAGAAGGAATTTGTGACATATCCAACAGTTTGAATTGTGGGAAACACAAAAACTGTCAAGGAGGGTGTAGCCTCAAATTTGGGTAATTTCGAGAGGTCAGAATTAGCCCAAATCATTTCTGGGTTTTACTGGACTATCCTTAAGGACTCTGCTCCTAATTTTGCATAATTTTTGGAGGAGTTTTGGTGTTCCAAAACATCAGGATTATTTAGCAGTGAGTTAGGAGGAGTGAACTTAAATTTTGGTTCTTGGGTAGTCTGTAGAATTTGCCGAAACGCTTTCTGGGTTTCAACAAGGACCTCAAATCTAATTTTGTAGAATTTTCTGGCCAGATTTGAGGGGTCAAATTAGGGTCTCAACACAGCGAGCACAGATTTTCTGATAGATAAACTCTAGTAGTAGCTGAGCATTGACATATAGATCACGTGAGGCTTGTAGTTTGCCTTGTGCAAGCCCAGGTGCACTCTTTCTATTTCACATTGTACTCCAACAATTTATGTAATAAAATTGCCCATTTTTGGTGTGTTTGGAGCATTTCTGAGTTTTTATGATGTATTGTCTTGCATGTTTTTGTTATCACTCTAATTTTTTCCATTATGAATATTACGATATCCATGAAATGAAAGAGTAAATGGTCCTATTAAATTTCATCCATATGATTCCTATATAGATTGAAACTAAATGGTGTTGTTGAATTCCCTTATTTAATTTATATATAGAGTGCAAGTAAATATACTTATTAAATTTCCTCTATATGATTTCTGTATACACTGTAATACAAATGAACCATGGTTGTTCAAGTGTAAATGTTCATATTTGTAGACAAGATTCTTAAATATTGAAAGTATGATGTATCAAATATATATGAAATTTAAAGTTGTTTTTCAATATCATATGAAAAGAACAATTTATTTTAACTTGTCAATATTGAAAAACAAAAAAGAAATAAACCCTTAAATTGAAATGTAGCTCTTTCCTTCAAATTTAATTTATGATCGAAATATTATAGTGCTAAAAAAGATAAACTGTATTTTTAAGCTAAAGTCTAACTTTAAAAATAATTTTGTAATTTTATTAGTTATATTTTAACATAAATCTGTATAATTTTATTAAGTAGAATTTTGCATAATTTGAATGTCTATGTTTTTATTTTAAATAATTTAAATTTTTTATGTATTTAAACTCATTTTAAATAATAAAAAAATACAATCTTATCCAAAACTATATTACTTTTTTTTGTGTAATTTATGCTACTTCTAATGTTATACAAAAAAGGAGTACAAAAAGGTTACATCTGCCATGCTGAGATGGTTACAGTTGAACAGTAGTGCATACTATGACTGAAATCGAACTTGAGAGACTGAAGGACTATGAGACTGTCCACTGACCACAAACCAGAACCCATGGAAAACTAGACACATGCCGAAAACTTCCAATCCCTGCCGAGGCGAGGGAAAACTTACAAACATTGAAGTACCAACAGACATAACAGACAAACATACTTCGATGTGAATCGACCCAAAAAGAACAGGACTGACTCATAACCACCATTGCGCACTGTGACCACCATGCCGACATCCTGAGACTGTAAGAGCAGTCTCCAAAACAACCAAGCAACAGGCTTAAGCATCCACGGAGGTGGATGGTTGCTCCTCCACCACTGGACATCCATACTGATCGAATGCACTCGAATCTATATATGAGGCATCGTTCTTTGCAGGCTCGCTTGTTCCCGCCATTGTTCCCGCCACCGCACCCGAGGCTTCCGCAGGCTGCAGTCTCGGACACTGAACAGGCGAGGGTGGCCGTGGCTCCGCTGGGACCTCTGGCGTGGCTGCGTGTTCACATTTTTCGATCCAAACTTAAACATAGTAAATGGCATTGTCCAAGGTGCATGGAAACCGGAAGCGGGTGGAGGGGTGAGAACCGAGCAAACACGCAGCTGCCCTTCCCCGCCCTCTTCCTCTGCTGCGTCCCTGCCTAGCTCCATGGGAACTAATTTCTTCAGAGGGGGAGTCGAATGAGGCTGAGGATCGTGGCGAGGAAGCTCTACCTCTTGCACCTCCCCTTGAACCTCCCCACCGACTGATGAGGCGTTGCCATTCATGCGGCATCCTGAAACAAAACTGCACACAATGCTGCCCAGAGAACGAGTTTGCCCCTCGCCACAAAGTGCCTTGGACCAGTGCAGAAGCTTACAAGGAAGATAATAAACCGTTGAAATAACGCAAGTGAGTGGGACAAGACTTACCACCCTGAACTGAAGCCGAGGATCTTCCAGAGCACCGAAGAACGAATTTCACACAAAGACCCGAATACACTGAAGCCGAGGATCTCCCAGAGCACCGAAGGGCGAATTGCACACAGAGACCAGAACAAACTGAAGCGGGCAGACGAGAAAGCTCGGGCGTCCCAAGGTAAAGACCAAGGCCTTCTGTACAGAGGGTCGAGATCTGAATCTTGGCAATCGCAACCACGGCTCAATCGTTGGCTTGGTCGCCCAGGAGTGAATCATCCATGACCAGAGCAAACAACACACAGACCACAGAGACTTAACATCCCAAGAAACAACATTCCAGACGCTAACCATTCCAACGCACTCCAACTGCACACAGTGCACCTGCGGGCCAAGGTAAACGTCTGTTATAGCGCTGTGAACAACCGATCTCCCATGCGAATTAAAGGCCGCATTGATCATGGTCGGACGGAGGAGGCAGGTTCGAGGATCGTTTGGCCATCTGGAGGATTTGGGCGGCCACTTGCCCAGTAATGAGGCCGCCCCTGCATTTAAGTGCCCATTAATCACCCGCAGCCGGGGTAAAACTATATTACTTTATTTTGGTTAGAAAAATCAAAATATTTTGTTATTTGTAATTATTTTTAATGAATAACTTGACATTGTTTTGTAAAGAAGAGTAGACCCATTAGACATGGCCCTGTTAATTTTTTCATTTTAACAAAAGTTTTAAATAAGATTATAATGTTTAAATGTAAAAATAAATTTAGCATTTTCTAAAATATTTAAATTAGAATATTTAACCATTTAAAAATATATTTTTTATATTTTCACGGGTTTAAATCGATCGAGTAGCATATCATGCTTTTGTAAGACAGCAGTCAAATCACGCGCGAAAAGTGGACCCCTTGTGGTCACAAGAAAGAGTCGTATACCCTCAATTTAAATAATAATAATATTATTTATTATATAATATTTAACAAAATATACTAAAAAAAATCGATAACAGATATATAAGTATATATTATATATATAAATATATAATATATATATATATTATAAATCTATCTATCAGCCCTCTAACAAGGTGGAGGAATTGCTTGGACAGCCAAAAGTGGAAGGAATCCGAGTAAAAAATTCCAAAAAATCTTGTAGAGGTAGTGTTTGAATCATGTTTTTGATGGTGGAAATGGATTCAGCACCATCAAAAACATCTAGGACACCTCAAATTTTGAAGTTTACAATATAACCTGGACTTAACAGAAAAATCTGCCAGCTTTTACTCTAAATTGATTGGAATTTCATAACTTTCCGAGAACTCCTCCACTTCTTAAACTATGCGTATATATATATATATTATATATTAATATATATATTATATATATACTTTAAAAATTAATAATAGTTAAAAAAAGGACCCGAAGCGAAAAGAGTAGGATATGTGGTAGAAGCTACATCACTAAATTCATGATATTGGGAAAGTAAGGATTACATCAATAAAAATGCGCATCACTTTGTTGGCCAGGTGTGTCAGAGCTCAAGTTACAATAGCCCTCCTCTTTATGTTACTTGGGAAATGCAGATGATGGATGCATTTATTCACTATTTTCCCCAAATCAGAAGACATTGATTGGTTGCAACACTTCTCTTAGTCATTGAGATTGACATGCCAAATCGATGCATGCAAATTATGAGATATTTTATATCAAAAGGCTATCAACTTAAGGCAAAAGTAAATGTATTAAAAACAAACAAACAGATATATATATATATATATATATATATATATATATATATATATATATATATATATATAATATATATAATATATATATATATATATAATATGGCCCTCAATTATTTTAAGACTTGAGTGATGTGACTCCAGTATTTTAAGACTTTGAGTGATGTGACTGAATACTACTCTTGACATGAATTGATTAAGATGGGTGGCGTGGCATGGTCATTAACAATGGCGGCACTATGGTGATGTTATTTTACAAACACATATTTTTTAATAGTAGGCGAGAGATTTCTAATGTTGTACAGGGACCAGTAACTGATATAGTACTGATCCCACCAAACCACCAGAAATTGAGACTTTTGCAACCAATATTTAAGCAAAGATAAATAACATTAAGTGTAAATAAGTATTAATTTATGTCCAAAATTTCCCAAAACATTGACTGGGCCCACAACTGTCCATAAATAGTATCTTAATACTTAAGAGTGCAAACCATAATGACCCAACTAGAAAACAGATAAAACCATAAATGCTTCCAAAATGGTCTATTCTAGAAGTACAAAGTAGCAGTCACTTCAACCCCCACTCATCAAAAATGAAGCTTTGTATCCCAAATAAATATCCATATCTGCACATAATAAAAGTGAATGTATGTCAGCCATAGCTATTGTGTTGTTCAACATTTAAACCTCCTATATTCAATAAATGACACCCAACCCAATAACTTCAATAAATGACACCCAACTCATTCTATTTTTCATTAAAACAAATCAAAGCACATGGATCAACAAATAACAAATTCCCAACCATTAGATCGTATCAAATTAAATCCAGACCACACATTCAAAATGAAGCCATTGCAATCCATGTCCATCCTTACCACCAATTAAATTCAAGTTCCAAAAACTATAAAAGAAGTTCAACCATTGTTGAAGTTGCATGTTATGCTATCAAACTATTCACCAACCTTGAAGACAAAACATCACAGAATAGTTGCCAGTATATCCAGGTTAGTTATATCAATTACAACACATTTTTCTTACAATTATGTTTTCATTTCTCACAGTTCTTACAGTTTCAGTTTCAGTTACAGCTTTAGTTTCATGAAAATCAACACACAACCTACAGTTCTATTTTCATTTCTCATAGTTCTTACAGATTCAGTTTCAGTTACAGTTTCAGTTTCATGAAAATCAACACACAACCTAGGGTATTCTCTCTTAGGTCCATTATGCTTATTTTAAGGGATGGATAAAGACTAACAATATAGAAATCTAATGGGACGATATTAATAGTATCAAGTTGGTAAATTAAAAAAAAAATGAGACAAATTAATGAAGAAAACGACTCTAGTCAGTACATGAAGAGAAAGAGGGTGTCGCTTGTTGCCTTTAGCACATCAAGGATGTCATGTTTAAATACAGAAGCAACATGCAGCAATAAAAAGTTGAGTGAAAAGAGAGGAACATGTTGAATGGGGATTTGGACAAAGAAACCCTGAAGAACCACATAGGTAACATAACATATTGAAGGGATTAAGAAAAAATGAGAGTCTGACAAAGAATGATCATAGGGATTCAAACAAAACGTAGCAAAATATAAGTATGCTAGCAAAATATTCACCGACATCAACGTGAAGATTGGACTAAGAGCTATCATCCTTCCTGGAGTCAATGTAAGCACACAAATGTACATGCAAGATCCATTAAGAAAATCTGAGCATGTGGTTCACCTCATTTACATATAGAGAGGAGGTTGAAAATCACCATAACTTGAAAAGCCCCCAACTTTTAATGGTAGCACCTTATGTATTGCAGTAGAAGTTTGGCTGCTTGGACATTTCTCTAGTGACATGAAGGCTAAATAGCAACTTATCATAAGACAACATGCAAAAATATGTAGGAACAAGATAAGCATAGATTTATTGTCCTTGTGTTGGTTGTAATATAGATGAGAAGCTTTAGATGAGTTGCTTAATTAGTGGTCAACTATTGCAATACAACATTGGGTGTTGGAACCAAAAACCTTGTATGAGGCCACCAATAAACATCATCAAGACTAATGGTAGCATAAACAAGACTCGCAAAATAAAGTGAAGAAAAAGTTGAAAGGAGAAAAGGAAAAGGGGGTTTAGATCATTCTTGAAATATGATCAGAAAGTAAACAAAACAATGTAAAAGGAAGAAAATAACATAAACAAATGAACAAGAGGCAGTGGAAGGGCCCTATTGGAAGGTTGTTGTACACAAGGGGAAACCTATCAGAATGAAGGACCACAAAGAAGGCACAACCAGCCTCAAACTATTGCAAATGTGGCAAACTGCACCCTCATTACTCCTATTCACTTTATCTAATTTGATATATGAGGTCAATAATTAATCAAAACTTTACAAATTGATAATATGCTTTCCTGATTTAAGAAAAAGGCATGACTTCTCTTATATATGCAGAGAATATGCAAATAAGAGTTGTAGTCTAAATAAATGTTTACATGACTAGAAACTTCAACTGTAAGTTACATGAGGAAAAAAATTGTTTTGGTGGCAAAGTTGTGATCAAGAGTGCTTCAGGAGGTCTCAAGTTGGAGCCATGGTCAAATTAAATACCATGCTTGGTTTGGCCAATGATAACTCCTTGATAGCGAGAGATACATTTATGGAGAAGTGCATCCTTATAGACAAAAAAAAAACTAGATAATGAATGTCAAGAGCAATAGGTTGTAGTGGGAGGAACTAGAACTGAATTGAACTTAGAACTTAACTAGATTTTTAACTGAATGGGAGGTTGATCTGAAGACCTACAAAAGCAACACTCTAGTTCACTGAAGGTGACACATGAATGCACCCTCTACCGAACAAAAACCTATATTTCTATCTAACTTCACCCTCATTACCGAAGAACAAACCTAGAACATACCTAGAAGGGATTATGCAAGTCGTGAGACAATGGGGGCCTTGAATGAATTCAATTGCGATAACAAGCATGAGTCTAAACAAATTAATTCAAACAACAGTGACTACCAGATCTTCTCATGGTATCTTAACTGTAAAGACAAGATATCAAAACAACAAAACAATATTTTAAGTAGTCAAACCGAACAAGAGCTCTGTTGGGAAATGCATAACAAAACCAATCAATGCAGTCATGGTATTTTAAGTGTAAAGAGAAGTTATCAAAACAACAATCACTGATAATTTTGAAGACATACAACAAAATGATTTTGTATATTTGATTTTTCAAGGATACTAACATACATGTTGATAATTTCCCGTAATAAAGAAGAAGTATTTTTGCCTTGTATGAAAGCATAATTTACAAATATTCTTATCTAAATGCATGCAATAATTTTTCAGGTTGTTGCATCTATGGCAAAATGTAGTTATGTTGCTTATACAAGGAGAAGTGGCAGGAGAGTGACAAGGGGTCCGTAGATGCGATGCACATCGTCTGATGAGGATAGGACAGGTGATGTTAATGTCAACAATGCCCCAAGGAACATTGTTGAGGATGACCATGCGGCTAAAGCTGATGTTATCACAACATAAGCCACAAAACCACCGTCAACAACAGTACAAGGGGAAAGTTCAACTAAAAATATCAGTGTTATAAGAGGATGGAAAAAAGAAGAAATGTTAATTGCAATTGACGACATAGAGTTTAATGGATACTCAGTTCGGGCATATGCAAAAAAACATGGTATTCCTCCCTCATCAATACATTATTGGATAAATGGACTGACTCATACAAAACGTAGAGGGCCTCTTACAATTATGACTGAGGAGGAGAGGCCGAGGTGGTTGAGTGGTGTAAAGAGATGGCCCAATTGGGACATGGGCTAGGGTTGATACAACTCAAATCCCACAGTTGCTCAAATCTATCAAGGGAGGCCAAACCCATTCAAAGATGGGTTTCCTGGTAAATCATGGTGGTTTGGGTTTAAAAAAAGGCATCCATAACTTGTATTGCGTACTGCTGAGGGCCTTGATAGAGACAGGGCATTAAGTTTGTGCCCTGTAGTTGTGCAAAACTTCTATGAAACACTTTCTAGTGCTTACGATAAGCATTCTTATGGAGTAGACAATATATGGAACTGTGATGAAACAGTTTTACAGGCAGGGAAGAATTGTGGCATGCGGGTAATTGCCAAGAGAGGGCATAGAAATGTGCCAAATATTTTGCCTAAGAGTAGGGAGTGGATAACTATTTTATGTTGTGTCAATGCAATTGGTACTTCAATCCCAGGATTTTATCTATTCAAAGGTAAAAATCAACTGAAAAACTAGATACAGAACTGTGAACCAGGTGCATGGACGACTGCACATCCCCATGCATGGATGACTAAAGAACTGTTTTTAAGTTGGCTTTTTCACTTTTCTGCATCAGTACCAAGTGGTGTCTCGCCTAATAACAGACACCTATTGATATTAGATGGCCATGGGAGCCACATGGTTGTACAAACAATTGAGGAAGCAAGCAATTTAGGCATCGACCTGTTGAAATTGCCCGCTCATACCACTCACAGACTACAACCCCTTGATGTTAGTCCGTTTGGCCCCTTCAATAACTATTTCAAGTCAGAGCGTGCTGCATGGATGGCAAAGAATCCAGGGGTTGAGGTGAAAAGGTTCAAGCTAACAGAGCTTGCAAGTAAAGCTTTTAAAATGGCTTCGACACCATCAAATATCAAGACTGGCTTTAGGAGGACAGGAATCTGGCCACTGAACTATGATGCTCTTATCCATGATACTGGTTGTAGCCAAGCATTTCATGTGGATGGTCAGGAAGAAGGGAATTCCCAAACGATGTTGAAGTGCAATAAGTAGATGACCAATATGATTTAGTTGCATCTGGTAATATGATTCCCTCTTTCAAGGACACTTATATGATGAAGATGATGAAACTATATGTGAAACACAGAATAACCATGAACAAATTCGCAGTAACATGGAGATCATTCCACCAACTCAAGAACATGAATCTCCTATTTTTTATATTGTTAATGACATTGTTGAACATGCATTTGAAAATGACCAATTGACATTGCCAAGCCAAGTAACCCCACCTTCATGGCTAGCAGAAGCAATGATTAATATGAATGCACATAGTGTCTCAACAACCAATGAACAAAGCATGAACATGCCCTCACAACCAGCAGAATTGAATAGTGAAATTGTTCATTTCTTTGTGGACAATAGATCAATGGAAGAAGATGAAGCACATAATGAGGCATCAAATGAAGAGAATGATATAGTTCAATCAGTTCCATTAGATACTGAAAAGGAAGTACCAAGCAATGACATGCAGGTGGGAGGGGTGGAGAAGATACTTGGCCAGTTCCCACAGCTACCAGTAGAGAGAGTATCAATGAAAAAAAGCAAGGTCCATCGGGTAGTCTTCGTTTGGGCCGAAGCTCACAGTTACTCACCTCAGAGGACTATATAAACCTGTTAGTTGAGTCTGAAGAAAAGAAATTTGAAATGAAAGGATTAAAACAGAAAAAGAAGGATCTAGTCAAGGAAAAGAAGGCAGCAAGGATTGTTGCAGTGCAACGTCGAGTAGATGAAAGGATTGAAAGAGATAAAGCAAGGCAAGTTAAGGACCAACAAAAACAAATGGAAAGATAGGAAAAGGAATCAAGAAAGGCACAACAAATGCTTGAAACGGAACAAGGGATGATCAATATGGTTGAAAATGATATAAGCATAGCTGATGAAACCAAGATTATTTCAAACTCATTGGACTCCATTGTAGATAATACACCATTATTCCAAGATCTCATAAACATTCAAGTGCCTCACTATCAAACTGAGGGTTTACCCACTTGCCTTATTCCTACTAGAGTTGGTGTCAATTCTATGTATGCTCATTACACACCTCCACTTAATGCAGGGGTCAATAATGAAAATGTGAGGTATGGGTACTCAATACCTCCATGGTTGGAAGCTGCAAATTGGACTCAATCATGTGGCAGCAATCAACCATTTCCTAATCAGCCCTTTTTAGGTAGGCCAACCTACCTGGATCAAGAAGGTAACTTGGGGAGTTTTGGCACTCAAGATTCTCAGGGCCATAAAGAATAGGGGTGTCATATGTTTTTGGTTGTAACCACATTATGATGTGGATTTTGGATGGATTGTATCTTTTTCTTGTCACAGAAACATTTTGCCTTACAACCTAAGTTGTTTTATTTCATACTGTGTGCGACATTGTAGCCAGAATCCATTTTAGAAGAAACATCTATAGTCTATTATAATGTAGAAATCTTACAAGATTCTCAGGGCCATAAATAATAGGGGTGTCATATGTTTTTGGTTGTAACCACATTATGATGTGGATTTTGGATGGATTGTATCTTTTTCTTGTCACAGAAACATTTTGGCTTACAACCTAGGTTGTTTTATTTCATACTGTGTGTGACATTGTAGCCAAAATCCATTTTAGAAGGAACATTATTGCTCTATGAATTTATTACTTTGAAATGCTAGCAACATTATGGTTCTATGCATTCACTACATTGAAAAGCCAATAACAGCTTGGTTGGTTGTAAAGCAATTTTGTTAGAGAGCTAAGCACAAATGTTTATAAAAAATTGATTAATAACACTTGAAAACTATTTATTACAGTGGAAGAAATATAGTTCGTCTTGGTTAAAATTCTAAATAAGGATCAAGTCCTGACATGCGTATCTATTGCAGTGGAAGAAATATAATTTGGGTTGGTTAAAAAACCAAACAAGGATCAAGTCCTAACTTTCCTTTTGTTATTGGACTGCTCTCCTATTCAAATACATGGCTTCTTGATTAGGTCTGAGCCATGTTCAGGTGTGGATTGACAGTCAAACACCTCCCCTCAATCAATATTCATAGTTAAGATTTAGCTATAAGAAACTCATAGCATGCAACCATGATTTCCATAACATGATGAAATTTAAAATTCCAAGATCAAGCAAGTAATATTCATCTAGTGATGTGCAATAGTACCTAATTTTGATTGGGCAAAGTCTGAATAGTACACACACAAAAAACCCTGATTTTTGTTGAGCAGAAATCTGAAACAAGTCATTCAACTTCATTATTTACAATATAGTAAAATCACTAAAAAATTAACCAATACCAGAAGTACGAGTAAAAGAAATCAAAATATTTGAATGCAAAATTACCACAGAAAATATACATAGCATCTGAAAACCCAAATCTACTAGAAAAAATTAAAACTAATAGACCTAACAAAACACAACAAGTGTAAAAGCTTGAATGGACTACCTCCTTGATGAAAATTCGACTCAAATTTTCAATTAAATTAGTCATTTGATACTGAGAGCATAGACCAAAAGTGTAAAAGAACAAAGATTTAGAGCCACCGAAATAACAATACGCAGGAAATGGTCAACATTCATCCCCTGCAAACAAAAACACAATGCCACTAAATAAATCAACTGTCAAAATTTTAGAAAATGTTGCCATTTCAGCATCTATAAATTGCAAAAATTGTCAGCCTCTTTCAATAAACTACATATTTAATTTTGCTTCTTAAATTTATTTAGCATGCCAGTTAGAAAATATATGGCAAAAAATACCCCTTCTCAATATAACAAACTAGCAAGAAATGTCCAACAAATGCTTCAAAAGCATTTTACCGACATTTCATAACAGTTTCCATATTATAAACTTTTTCAGGATATGGAAATTAGAACTTGTTTCTCGATGGCAAATATGTTCTACAATGACCAAAGTCTAGCCAAGCATCTCAATATTTCGCTTCTTTTTGTTTTTGATATCGAAAGAACTTTATCAAGTTATTGTAAGCAACAGTAATAACATGGTGTAATTTGGAATTCCAAGTTCCTATAACACTTACAAAATGTAATGAATAAATTCTTGAGTGTTGCTTTAAATTCCCAGGCCACGCTAATTCAAAGATATATGTTTTCTTATTTTGCGAGAAGTTGTTACAATAGCATCTAAAAACCCACATCTACTAGAACAAAAAGCATACATAGCAATATGCAGGAAATATACATACACAGAAAATATACATAGCATCTGAGAGCATACATAGCAATGCACAGAAAATATACATAGCATCTGAGAGCATAGACCAAAATTTTGAAAGAACAAAGATTCAGAACCACCGAAATAGCAATACACAGGAAATGGTCATCATTCATCCCTGGTAGACCTAACAAAACACAAGTGTGAAACCCTAAATGGACTACCTCCTTAGGCATTCACATTAGGCATAAGCAAAACCCTAAACCTGCGAAACCCTCAAAACCCTAAACCTTCAAAACCCTTTGAAATCCTTAAACTCCAAGAGCAAAAATAACAAAAATTCCAATAGGAATATGAGGTGTTGAAAAACACAGTGGCAATGGCTAGTAGGATTTTTCCTACCAGATAGACGTAGAAGCCATGTCCAAGTGTCTTCCATGTCCAGACCTTCTGCAGAGCTCACCAGACTTGCAACCAACTTGGAAAACATGAAAAAAGTAGGAAATTAGCTAATGGCATAAATATTCATAGACATTTCGAAACAAAAACCATAAAAACCTATAAATTAATCTTCGACCTCGAACTGGCTAGAAATTGGTATTGGCTCCTCCCCAAACAACAGGTCACGTGAATGAAATAACCACCAAGGTATTTGTAAACCCCCGCGTCCAGAATGAACAACAATTGTAGGCGGAATGAATCAAGAACAGTAGAAACTCTGTTTCGTTAATGAGCGCATGCAAGCAAACTAACCCGATTAGCAGGTTAACAATGGCGGACAAGGCTCACAGGTAATGGAGCCGTCCCGCGCCATTGTCGGCGGAGGGCTTCGCCCAAACATCGAATCCGAATAGAAATACACAGAGCAGAACAAACGTCATGGAAAATAGGTGAAAACAACTGAAAGAAAGCAAGAAATTAGGTTTTTGAAGCGTTGACACCCACCACAACACATGGCAGGACACGTCGGGCAAGCGTCATACATGCATGAGTGACATCCACGCGCCCGTAGCTAAGGTGGAGGGAAGGGCACACAGGTAATGGTGTCCCTCCCCTAGTGGTGTTATTTTACAAACGCACATTTTGAGAGGTTCGAAAATGTCTTCGAATTTGAGAGGTTCGGAAGTGCACCATCATGATTGCAGCGTATGGCTTCTCAAACCCATGGCATGTTCTGTGATCTTACCTACATAGTATTAATAATGGCCATGCTCTCTTCTTTTACCAAAACACACATTTTGGAGAGGCTCAAAGCTATCATTTAGGTTTAACACATTTCGATGTTCAAAAGCATCATCTTGATTCATTTGGTGTTTATGATTCTACGTTTATAGGAATATAGTATAAATATTTTATTATTGGTATAGTTTTTAAATATTTTATTTAAATTTTGGTTAAAATTTTATTAGTAATATTGGAATTAGAAATATTAATCGTTAAGATTGTATTATTTAAAGTTAATAAAGATTTTGAAATATTAATTTAGTTTTTAAAAGTATATATATATATATATATATAATTGGAAGTGAATTAATAAGTAGATAAAAAAAATAAGTGTATTTTTTTTTTTGTATGAATACATATATAAGAGATTATACTATTAGATAAAAGTACATTCTAAAGAGATATATTATTAGATAAAAGTACATTCCAAAGAGATTAAGGTTCACTAAAGTGAAAATCTAATTTTAGTCTCTAAATCATCTATAAAGTCAAAATGGACACATAAAGATTAAAAAGGTTAGTAGTCTTGTCACTCTAGAGCACTTAATCTTAGTCTCTAAATCATCCATAAAGTCAAAATGGACACATAAAGATTAAAAAAGTTAGTAGTCATGCCACTCTAGAGCTATAGTTGTCCAAAAGGAAAAAAATATCAACAAAGGATAGCCTGAACAAACCAATAAAAGGAAAATTAACCATATACCTCACAATGTCAATATAAAAGCAAGACAACAACGTAAAAAGCATGTTAAAAAGGCCCATGGGGAGAGATGGCTAGATTAGAAGCCTCTTAGTCCTCCATGAAGCAAGGTTGTTGTAACAACACAGGTTGATTTATCACCAAGGTCATGGGACACGTATTCCAAGCTTAATATTGAGCAACATATAGTGATGGGTATCACTGGTGATTAATAAATGACTATGGAAATTGGTAAATACATTGGCAAACACAAAGTGGAAATCGTTGGAATTTTATTTATGAAATAAAAGAAAATAGCAGAAAAGGGAGATGAAGGGTCACAAATTTGCATGTGAGGAAAATTCAAGGAAAATAGAAAAAATAGAGGCTTCAATGATAAAAAGGCTTCCGAGGATCAGTTCACAACCATTTTTTGGTTCAGTTTTGGAGCTCTCTTCTATTATCTCTTTCTCCCATACTCTTGCACACTTAGAGAAATTTTGGAGCATTATTGGAGCACTATAATATTCACTTGGATTTGGATAAAGAAGGCAAAGGAAAGTAGGAAAGTGCAAAGGAACAATTGGATCAGAAACTAGATCTAGATTGTCTTGTAGGCAACAGGTTGCATGTATGATTTCCTTGTTGATTTATGTATGCATGTGATTTTATGGTTATATGTTGTCATTGACATGAAGATTTATCTAGATTGACAACGGTTTTAGCCTTGCCTTGTCATTTCCTGGATAGCCATGGTGTTGTGGGTTTTTGCACTTGATTGTCTTTCTAATTGGTATTCATGTTCCTTAAAATTTTGGGTTGGAACAAATTCTTTGGAACAACTTGAGTTGAGTTACTACTCCTGGAACCTAAGTTGGGACAAACGCTATGAAGCCCTTGGTGGGTTCAGTTACTAGTCTCTAGCACTGAGTTGGAAAAACACTTTGGAAGCCCTAGAAGGTTGTGGGTTGAGATACTAGCTTGTAGAGCCCTGGACAACTAGAGTAGAGACTGATCTGGTGGTGTTAGTGATGTCCGACCGTAGAGGTGGAATCACTGTGGTTGGGGTTGAGGTGGTTTGGCCTCTAGAAACCCTTGTTTGGTTTTGTCTTGGTTTATTCCATGAGATCCCACATTCATGCTTAGAATATGGTGCGGGGGTGATTGGATGAAAGAGAGATTTGGTTAATCCCAATCTATGGTCAGGTGGTATGTGTTAGTCCCTGACTTTGTTGGTATTTTCATATATTAATAAGTGTTGGATTGAGGGGGCCTGACCCAAGTTCAACGTTAATTAGCCAAACAAATCCCTACACTACTAGCCCTTTCAGCATCAGCCCGCGGAGCGCGGATCGAAGTCTCACCTGAAGCAGTATGGGGGGATGCTGGAACCAATTTTCTGCACCCTGAGATAGTTGTGACGTCATTTGATTCCCTTTATCCCTGCCTTTTCTTAGGTGGCTTCGCTATAGGGCTTGTAAGACGAGCTCTCTATTCCATCCTTTAATACCTCTGCGAAAGGATACGATTGTCCTTCGTGGAGCCCTAACCTATTACTCAGGTACTTTTACGTTGCTATGGAAGCGTGTCATGCAGATTTCCCAATTAATCTAAGTGACTTGCTTATCTTATCAAACTATTATGGTTAACATTGCATAAACAGATATTTGTAAATGCATTCAATTATTCAATGTAATTGCATTTATTTGCACATCACATAAGCATAATAAGGGAAATTCATACATAACATATCAAGATGCATCAACAGAACAAATACACAGAAATTGCAGAATATCTCTCTTTATTAATATCTTCCAATTGGTTGCAACTTCTATCCACCCTGCGCACAAAGTTGCAGGGGTCCGCGCACTCAACTGAGGACTTCCTACCCTAGGCCTCTGCGCACTAAGCTGCAGAGCCTCTACCTATGCTACGACCCAAGACTTAGACTTCTTTCTTCAAAGCTATGACTTTCTTACATCATTCATCCTTGTATTATGCCTATAACTACTTAGAGCTTAGCTCTTTTTATACAATCCCATGGTCTACGGATCATGGGTAGATCTCTTACAACCAACTTTACTTTACAAAACTAAGGGTGGACTACCCTTTATGACACATGACACCTTAGTGCTCCGTGACCATAAAATGCAGAGTATTTACATTTTTATTACAAAATTTTGACTCAAACATGGGCTTTTAGCTCCAAAACTGCCTTGGGGGATCCTACTCCCAACAGGCCCCCAACACAAACATCATGACTCACCCTCGAGTCACTCGGTAGGCGTGGAGATCTTTTCACGAAGCCTGTCTAGCTCGACCTGGATGACCGCTACCTCAGTCGTGCATTGAGCTGCTGCCTACTTCGCATCTTCCACTATCTTCTCAGTCACTGCTCCTGCACTGTCAGCCTAAAGCTTTTGTTGCATTGCTTGCAGAGTCGCAAGTTTGCCTTCAATATTTCTTGTGACTGTGTAAGCTTCCTCCAACCAGGGCTTTAGTCGCGCCTTCAGCACTGCTTCCTTGTGCAGCACTGCGTCCACATGTTCCTTTAGCTGCTTGGCCTCCTGCATCTTGACTAGCCTCTGTGTCAACACGACGGTTCACATTCTGCCCTTAATGTCATCGTGGCGTTGTTGTAGCTTGCCTGCTTCCGTCTCCAGCCTCTATATATTTGGGTCCTCCTGCAAGCTTATCAGGACCTCAAATGATTGCTTGAACAACTGCGTGTAGTCTGCTACTATACTCTCCACCGTTGTGACTGCTTCTGTGACAGCGGTTGCCCACTGTTCCTTTACTTCTAGCGGTGTTGAAGGCTGGGCCCTCAACTGAAGCTTTGTAATTTGCAGGTTCAACTCCAACTGAACTCGCGCCATATCAGTCTGAGTGTCACGCACCCCTATGGCCAATTTTTGGATGCGTACCTTGACTGGCTCTTCCTCCAGAATGGCCAACTCTGGGACCATTCTACATGCTTCCTCAACGACCTGCATAATATTCTTGCTTTGATTGGTCACCTCATTCTCAGCAGTGATGGAAACATTTCTCTGTAGGGCCATATGTTCATTGTTAATCCGTTTTTCATTGATTACCTAGAGGGCACAGTGCTCACAAGCCCTCAGCTCTGCAATTACTCCATCTTGCAAGAGGTGGAGTGCTTCGCGCAAAAGCGCTGCCAGGTTTAACCCAAATCCCTTAAAGGTGCTGACAGTGGGCTTGTCAGCCTCATTTTCCGTGGTTAGTGCTCCATTCGGCAGCACTATCACACCGGAAGCCTTTGTGCGCAGCATCTCGGCAGCCTCTGAAGTGCCGATAGCCAAGATGGTAGACATAGTACTAGTGTACGATGCATGGGTCTGCAAATCCTGCAACTTGGTCTGGATGGCCCCTAGGATGATCTGTTGCATTTGTTCAAATTGCTACAAGGCCTCCGGGGTGACATCTTTGACTATGTCACCAATATCATGTAAGTCACCCTCTGTCAATGTGATAGGGTCCAACGAGGTCTTGGTCACTTTGGATTTCATTCTGGACCCTCCTTTCTCCAGCTCTCTAAGGTGGACGTCTCCTGAGGGTTTGCGTCGTGTTTTTCTGTTTCTTCCTCTTCGATCTCAGGTGAAGGCCACCACGCGCCTTTGTCAGAGCCACGCTCTGCTACACCTGTCCGCTTGCCTGCCTCCTTTTCTGCCTGTTCCACCTAGGCCTTATCAGTGGCCTCCTTTTTCCTCTTCTCGACCAATTGTGCCATCTTCAACTTGGTCTCCTCCTTCTTCTGTGTAGTGGACTTGCTTCCACCCACCGCCAAGTTCATGGTAGTGCGCCACTCTACCAGCCATTGGTCAAGCACCGCATCAATGGCATAATCCATGGCTAGATAAGGCAATTCGTACCACTTATACTGAGGGTCCTTCCATGGCCTGATTGATACTCGATGGAAATTGACTTTAAACTCGGCATAGCTTTGCAGGTTGGCATACAACGTGGTTGACAATCCCGACTTGTGATTGATGGCCATCCTGATATTCATCTCCATCAAGATCCAGAAGATCTTGTTGTCCCAAATTTGTTGCGCATCCTTGGTCACCCACAATGAAGCATACTTTGTTGCTTCAGGGAGGTCTGATACAACCGAATGGAACTGGATGTCCTTTGGTAGCTCCCATTCTACCAGCACAATCGATAGTAAGATCCAAGTGTAGTGGAACGTCTTGCTGAGCTCTTGTGCTTCGTGACAGTTCACCAGGAACTATCTATGAAGGTATTCCAACCAGTTAAATTGGACTCCTTCCACGCACTGTTGTGCGAGCGCAACGATAGGCGTCGGCACCTCATCGACGCGACACTTCCACATCACCTTCCCTACAAGGATCTTCATTGCTACCTTCACAGCAAGGTCATTGATGCTAGAGATAGCGTACCCACGCGGCTTCTTCACCAACTTGAATTTCACCTTCATTGACTCTGCGAGAGCCTGCTCGCCACCCTTGCCGCCAAATATCATCGCTGGATTCTCACCTGTATACGGCAGGTGTGTTATTTGGTGAATCAACCTGTCTATGATGGGTATTGGCTCCTCCAAACACAGACACCCATCATGCACCAAGCACAACAGCTACTTGATGACCAAAACTATCACTGAGGTGTGGTTATAGTGTGGCACCCAGAGCAGGTTGAGAAATCCTGCCTTTTCTAATCCTTTGAGCCACCTCCGTGACTCCAATGTTGTCATTCCCATATTTTTATCTATGATGTGGCACATCAGCTCCTCAGTTGCCAGTTGTGGAAACTTCTCGTGGTTCGCCAAGTCCTAGTCTTCAAGCTTCATTATTGGCACTTGGGCCAAGCGTAGACCATCAAAAGCAATTTCATCTGGTAGCAGAGGGGTTTGCAGTGGAGTCTTACTCTCATCAATGTCCTTTGGGACCTTGGACTTAGGCTTGCGTGGAGGGACATACTCTGGCAACCGCATAATAGGGTCAGCACCCTAGGCTTCAACCTTCTCCACTTCCATTCCCACATCCTCATCGTCCATCGGGATGTCTTCGATATATTCCTCCTTTGCTTCTAGGTTTATAACCTTGCCTTTCTCCTATGCAATGGCTTTGGTGGGTTTCTCCTCGGCGATGTGCGCACTGGTATGGTAGGCTGCTTTCCCTTCTTGTCCTTCACAGTTT
The DNA here is from genome assembly GCA_000404065.3 of Pinus taeda. Taxonomy (NCBI): domain Eukaryota; kingdom Viridiplantae; phylum Streptophyta; class Pinopsida; order Pinales; family Pinaceae; genus Pinus; species Pinus taeda. Next base: position 35,032 of record APFE031344819.1, on the reverse strand, counting down.
CCTTGGTTGGGGTTGGCTTCAGTCTCGGTGTTCTCAGCGATTTAGGGACCTCTGCCGATACTTCGGCCACTTCCGAAGCTGCTACTTCTGCTTCTATGTCCATTCCCTGTGTCAACTCTTCTACTACTTGCTCTGTATTTATAATTTCTGGGGGTGCTGACATAACACTCTCTAACAGTGCTCATGATGTCTCGAGCAAGTTCACAAATGTGGGAGTCTGTTTGAAAGCCTCGAAGAACTCTCGGTCCATAGGCATCTGAGAGCTCAACAACTGAATACCCAAAATGCCAAGTGTTTCTTGCTAGACAACCATTTGTAATTTATAGGGCCTTTTGAATTCAAATCCGACCGTTCCCCCCAAATTTGGTTCATTAATACTAGATTGGCGGCAGATTTTCAAGGATCCGAGCCATAAATTTCGTCTTAAATGTCAGCCACCCGCTTCATTTGGCCTCACTTCTACTGTATTTTCATGAAAAGTGATTGTAACGGTCACTTTTCGACCGACCTGCATGATTACACCTTGGGTAGCACATCTCCCTCCACACTGTCGCGGACCTTGTGACACTTCCCTCTCCTCCAATTGCACACCTCCACAACCTAGGCAATGTAGTTTATAGTCCCATGCCTCCTTTAAACTGCCTAGAGCGCTAAGACTGTGCTAACTTCATCTAGTCACATCATTGGACCACCGATGTATGGCTTTAAGTGACTTCCATTCACCTTTCCTCGGAAGGGTTCTCCATTTAATTTGACCAACTATACCGCTCCTCCATCGGTAATTTCCTTAATGACGTAAGGTCGGAACCAGTGCATTCTAAATTTCCCTGGAAATTTATCAAACCTACTATCATATAGCAAAACTAGGTCATTTACCTTAAATGTGTGCAGCTTAATGTGTTGATCATGCCATGCCTTTCCACGTTGCTTTTGGACCTGTTGGTGAAATCTAGCTAGAAATCTTTCTTCCTCCAGTTCATCCTATTGTGCGAGCCTCTCCTCTAGGGCTCCGTGATCCGTCATACCTGTGAGCACTGTTATGCGTAGACTAGGCACAATATACTCCATAAGAATTACCACTTCAACCCCATAAACGAGCTTAAAGGGGGTTTGTCCAGTCAACTTCTTGCATGTCATTCGATAGGTGCATAGTACTGTAGGTATGTGTAGGTCCCAATCACTTTGTTGGGCATTGCAAACCTTGGTCAGTGCATTTTCAAGCACTTTTTTGAATGCCTCCAATGTCCTGTTAGCCTGTGGGTGGTAAGGTGTGCTCTTCTAGTGGTATACCTAAAATTCCTCTGTTAGCGCGTTGATCGTCTCATTCAGGAAGTGCGTACCGTGATCACTCATCAAGATATTCAGACATCCAAATCGCGTCAATACATGCTCAAATAGGAACTTTGCAGCAGTCGTTCCTGTGCAATCCTTCTCAGGTTGTACCTCTGCCCAACGAGTCAAATACTCCATCGCAGTGATAATGTATCTTGCTCCCGTCTTTCCTTGAGGCTGAATGGATCCCACAAAATCTATCACCCACTTCTCAAAGGGTTGCAATGTCATCTGTGGATTCAAAGGCATCATATCCCTTCACGATGCCCTGCCAGTCCTTTGACACACATCACACACCTTGCAATATGCTTTTGAATCCTAATGGAGGGTTGGCCACCACAACCCTATGCGTAGAATCTTCTGTGTCGCTACTCTTCCTGCATAATGTCCTCCCGCGGCACCCCCATGAGCATCCATAAGGATGCTGCTTCTTTTCAACTCAGGTACATACTGTCACAATAACTCATTAGTCCCCATCTTGTATAGATGCCCAACAATGACAGAGACATCTGTTGCGCGCACCACTAATTCCTTCTTTTGTTGGACAGTGTATTCTTCTAGAGCAATTCCTATCATTAGGAAGTGTATTATATCCTCAAAATGACCATCCGTGATGTGCACTGCAAATAGTTGCGCGTCAGGCAATCCCTCCTCCAAATTAGTGGGTTCTTCCCCCATTTTGATGCACGACATATGGTCTAGTCCCGCGTTCAGTCGTCCAGGCTTCACAATAACTTAAAAATCATACTCCTAGAGAAATTAGAGCGACCTACAGATTCCCCCCCCCCAACACAGCCTTATTGACCGGGTACTTTAGCATGAAGTGATCTGTATACATCTTAAAATGGCCTCCCAACAAGTAGTGCCTAAACGTTTGGAGTGCATACACCATAGCTAACCCTTCGCGCTCGGTGGTGGAATAATTCTTCTCCACTTTGGATAGTCTTCGGCTTGCAAACCCGATAGGATGGTCCAAGCCTTCCCCACCAGCCTGTGTCAGTACTGCTTCCAGTGTTATACATGATGCATCGACATGTACATGAAACTCCTACTTCCAATCCGGGAAGACTAGAATCGGCGTGGTGATCATCTTTTCTTTTAATATATCCAAGCTCTTCTTACAATCATCGTTCCAGAAAAAAGTGACATACTTCTTCAACAATTTCTCCATAACCGCGGTGATCTTGGCATAGCTTTTGATAAACTTTTTGTAATATCCCATATGTCCCAGGATAGTGTGCAACTGCTTCAGACTCCTTGGTGCTTCCAAGTTCAATATCACCGCTATCTTTGTGGGATCTACCATTAGCCCCTATCTGCAAACCACATGCCCCAACAGGTTCCCAAAAGGAACAAAAAACAGACACTTCTTGAGATTGAGTGCGATCTGATATCTTTGACAGGTATCTAGCATCAGGAACAAGCTTGATACATGGTGTTTAACCAGCCCAGGTATAGTCCAGTCATCAAAATATACCTCCAGGAACTTATGAATAAATTCCTTGAATGCAGTTGTATTAAAAGCAACCCCATATTGTCGCGAGGGTTGTCTTTCTCCCGTCCTTCGGCATGATTTTTATCTGGTGGTACCCGGAGAATCTGTTAGTGAAGGAATATGCTTCCTAGCCACCTACATTGTTGAACACTTCATCAGTGAACGGAGTCGGAAAATGATCATGTACATAAGCATCATTCAGCTTTCTGAGATCCACGCATATCCTTATTTCGTCCTTATGCTTTTTCTTCTGTACCACCATTGGGCTTACCTAGTCAGATTCTTCCACAGGTTCAGTGATGCCTACCACGAGCATCTTGTCTAGCTCTAAGCGGACCTTCTCCTTATATTTCGGATTGAGACGGTAAGGTCTTTTCTTAACTGGTTTCGTGTCGGGCTTCAACGTAATCTTCATCATTCCTAGGTCCGTGATTATCCCCTTCATATCCGTAAACTTGGTAGGGAATAAATCCTGATATTCATGACCTTATCCACCATCGTGTCATCCCAATGGTCTCAAATCTTCGCGAATTTGGGTTCTGCCTCCATACCAATGTTCACTTGTTTGTTTTCAATGACGCGGTTATATTAAGGTTCTCAATATGTGGTCATTTAACCTCACGGTGACCTTCTGTTTCTGGAATGTTAATCTTCCTCGGATCCTCATCTTCTTCTTCAATAATAATGCTATAACATTCCAGTGCGTGACTTAGCTGCGTAGCCCACTCAGGCTGATTCAGGTCCAAAGGATCTTGTGGTATCTAGAAGATGGCTTCTTTCACTTCTTGTAGCACCTCATCAATACAGTCAAACCCGTCTTCAAAACTGAACGTCATCACAAAGCCCTCACGCAGAACATCCCATTCACCTGTACCATGGCGAAGCTCAATTTCTACATACCAATTCGTTGGGACAACATCCAGGGTATGACAGAACAAGTGCACCCACTCAGGTTGGGGCTTTTCTCGATAAGCCTGGTCCATTTAGCCAAATGCATGAGCAGATCATCCTACCCATCATACTTGTTTGTCATTCGCATCTTAGGCTTCCTGAATCATGTTCTCATCATCCTCCTACATTCACGCCAATCATCAAAGTTCCTTTATGCGTACCCCACCATCTTGCGAGCATATCGCGTAGTGCCTAGTCCAATACATGGAAGCGCTACTTTTCTGGTACCTCCCTTTCAAATGCATCCAAAAACATATCTACCTCATTCAGGCCATCATAAGTAGGAATTTTTCTTACCTCCAAGGACACACAGCACAGTGACCGAGTCATCATGTTGCAATTCAGCGTAGTCACTTCATGTAACAGATTCTGCTAGCATTCTAACTCTTCATCGAACCCCGAAGTGCAAAAACTCGCGTGATCCCATGTAATTCACCCATCCATGGTGGGATTCACCCAATCTTGGTCTCACGCTGTTATATTATAGATATAGTGCAAATCGTCATCACTCTCATCATCATGGACTAGTTCTGTATAATGAGATCCTTCAACAAGATCTAGAGGTACTATTACACGTAGCGATTTTTTCTCAAATATCATCTTTCGCTTTTTTAGGTTGATTACCCCGTTCATATCACTAGCCCAGTGAATTCCTAGGAGTGCGGGATAGGGATTGTTTTCATCCACTATCTCTATTACTTCGAAAGCAGCCAACATGCTCACACCTTCAATATCCACAGTCACCCCTGCAGCTATCCCATGGGGATGATCTTCTGCTGATTGGCCATCCTTAGCTAGATCAGAGATCATTGCAGTGTGGGTCTCCCCATTCATTCCCAAGTTTTCTTTGGCAGGACATTCACGTCTGACCCCAGGTCCAAAATAACCTAATCCACCTCATACTCTCATATCTGTGCAGTCAGTCTCATCTCCCATCCTGTCCTTGTCTTATGCTTGACAATCTTTCGTACTACACGTGGCTCACCCAGTGTAGTTCTAGTGCATCTATTGATGAGCTCTTATAACCCTTTCACAACCTTACTATCACTTAGTAACTTCATATAGGTCTTTAGGAAAGTTGTGAGCATAGAGGGGTCCATCTCCGTATCAGGCTTATCCTTGCTTCCTGAGGTGGAGGCCTCATCGAAGCTCTTCTTAGCTTCCATGAAGGTTTCACGTGCGCACTCCACATCGAACTCAGCCTCCTTTTTTGGAGCTTTTCGGACCCATATATTGTCTTCTGGTTGTTTCCCCTTGTCATCTCCCACCACTCTTCCACTTCTGAGAATTATATTTACGTTTGGATCTTCTTCATGCAGCTTAGACCTCATCATTTGCAGGTTCTGAGTCGGCGGAGGTGGTAGCGTCCCTTTGTCACATATCCTAGCTATCATCATAGGACAATTTTCCGTTTCATGATAAAACAATGTGCAATACTTGCACGACGAATGTGTTGGGTTAGTGCAATCACAGGCATAGTGTCCTAGTCCTCTGTAATTGTAGAATATCAACTAACCTTGACCTCTACCAGGTCCTCTTCCAGCTTAGCCTCGTTCGCACCCCTGAAATCGTTTCTGCACCATCCTTGCGCTCTAGTCAGGGGCTCGTGCTTCGATCTGAACCCTATAGGCGAGAGTCCTATCCATCATCAATTCATAACTCCTGCAATTACACTCATCATGCCCTACTGACCTACAAAAGTTGTAGAACAACTGTTGCGGTGTTTGTACATACTTCTGCAGCAAATGACAGTTATCTGTGGCATGTTTTCCTGCTACTTGACAGATAACGCACCATAATGCAGGCCCCATGCTTGGTCTTGCTTGAGATTCCCGCCTCAAAGGCATCGGTCCTCCTCTTGTAATATAGTTCGTGAACAGCAAGCAATGGTACTTGTCATGTCCTTGACTCTTGCATTTCAAGCATCGTACCTCCTCGTGCACCTCTGGTCAAACCGTCTAGTCCTGCTTCAGACTTTACATCTCAAGGCATAGATTCTTCAGCTGTGCATGGATCTACTAAAACCCCAAGTTTTGATCTTGCATCGGTGTTTCATGCAGTCTCATTGCAATCTCGAAGGCCTCTGCCTGAGTTGTTATCTTCTGCTATGACAACCTAACCTTTAAGTGTGCCAGTAGTGAAGCCACAAACCACTCGCGATGTTGTCCGCTTGTCACATTCATGTTGGCTTCATAGATTGTACACTTCAACCTATGATCTAGTTTGCAAGGCATCTCACCTGGTTACATCGCAATCTCCTTGAATCCCACAATCAACTGCACCTCAGATTTAGGCTTACTGAAATCTCTATTCAGTGTTGTCTGGATGTCTGCCACTCTAGGATTCGGGTTATCGTTAGAGTACTTTATATACCAGGTTAGCGCGCGATCTTGCAAAGCACTAACTAGTGTCGCCTTCTTTATATGATCATCTGTAACACCTTGAGCTTCCCATACAACTTTCAAAACGAACAAGAATTGGTTTGGGTCCTCATTTCCCAAGCCTTTGAACAAAGGCAGCTTCACTGCATTTTCCATATTGAACTACAGTGGAGGTGGAGGTGGTATGGGGGAAGTTGGAGCTGATGGTGGTGAAGTTGGAGGTGGTGTGGGCAGAGGTGGTATTCGCGGGAATCCCTGTCTTATTAATTGAATAGCACTTCGCAGATAAACCTTCGCTATCTCTTCCTCATCACCTCGCGGAGGTGAAATCAATGGGATATACTCCGGAACCTTTTTCTCTTCGTTCCTGTAAGTTTTTCAGTGTCGTGTAGTTCTGAATATCAAGGTAGCTGCATAACCCGTTTTTCGCAAAATAGCATTTTAATCTAGGTATTCAACGATTTCACGTACTTACCTCGCAATCCTTTGAAAAAGCATCGCTCCGCCTCACGATTCCTGATTGAGGTGTCAACCACGAATTCTATCACCAGTCCTCCTATGACGCGATCGAGCCAATGATCGACAACGTGGGCAATCTTCTCCTTAGATGCTTCCAATTTATGTATTAGCTCCGGGGTACAAACAATAGGACCGTCAAGTTTCCACCATCCTTGGCTATCTACTAGCTTTGCGATCCACTCGTATAACTCAAGTGGGAAGGAGTAGAAAAAGATCTCGTGGGTCTCTCTATACAAGTATCTGTCCAACCACTATTCCTTTGTCAGTCGCGGTTTTATGTTCTCCTGCACCGCGAATTCGTGGATTTTTCTATCCAACTAGTCTTCGATCTCCTTCTTAGTTGGATTCCAGTGATACGACATCACACATCTTTTATGCAAATTTTGGTCCTGGAAACGGAACCATTTGTTGGCTTGAGGGGGCCTGACCTAGGTTCAGTGTTAATTAGCCAAACGAATCCCTACACTACTGGCCCTTTCGGCATCATCCCGCTGAGCATGGACTGAATTCTCACCCGAAGCAGTATTGGTGATTGCTAGAGCCAAGTTTCTGCACCCTGAGATGGTTGTGATGTCGTTTGATTCCCATTATCCCTGCCTTCACATAGGTGGCTTCGCTCTAGGGCTTGTAAGACAAGCTCTCTATTATGTCCTTCAATACCTCTGCAAAAGGATACGATCATCCTTCACACATCCCTAACCTACCGCTTAGGTACTTTCGCGTTACTATGGTAGCATGTTATGCAGATTCCCCAATTAATCTAAGTGACTTTCTTATCTTATCAAACAATTATGGTTAACACCACATCAATAGATATTCATAAATGCATTCAGTTATTCAATGTAATTGCATTTATTCGCGCATCACATAAGCATAATAAGGGAAATTCATACATAATATATCAAGATGCATAAACATAACAAAGACACAAAAATTGCAGAATATCTCTCTTTATTAATATCTTCCAAGTGGTTACAACTTCTTTCCACCCTACGCACACATCTACATGGATCCGCACACTCAGCTACAGACTTCCTACCCTAGGGCTCTATACACTCAGCTATAGAGCCTCTACCTATGCTACGACCCAAGACTTAGACTTCTTGCTTCAAAGCTATGACTTTCTTACATCGTTCATCCTTGTATTATGCCTCTAACTACTTAGAGAAGCTATTTTTATACAATCCCATAGTTTGAAGACCATGGGTAGATCTCTTACAACCGACTTTACTTTACAAAACTAAGGGCAGACTACCCTTTATGACACATGACACCTTCGCGCTCCCTGACCACAAAATGCGGATTCTTTACATTTTTATTACAAAATATTGACTCAAACATGGGATTTTAGCCCCAAAACTACCCTTGGGGGATCTCGCTCCCAACAATAAGAGTTATTCTCCTATTATTATTCATGTATACTTGTAGTGATTGTGTTGGTGATATTATAGTTGAGCTGCAATGATTCCTATGCTGGTTATTTTCTGGTTATATGATGTGCACCATTTGTGGCTCTTGTCATGAATTGTTTAGTTACTGATTGATTGATGAATGTATGGACTAATAAGTGTTGTTTCAGCTATGTGGAGAGGTCGTAGAGTCTTTTTGATGATTCTCTGGTAAGCTTATTGAATTAATGAACAAATATGTATTTATAAGCTATAGGTACTATGTACACAAAGTGTTTGTATAAATGAGTAATTTGGACCTCCAACTTCTCTAGGTTGTAACTTTGTCATATGATCTCTGTTTGACTATCATAATACCTCGTTTTGAAGATCTCCATGAGAAGGCCAAGAAAAATAAATTGAAAATGAGATTTTGGAAATTTTCAACTTTCTCTGTTTTCCCTAAAAATGTCATTTGGGCCCTCAAAACAGTCTCAAAAGTTTAGAACCCGAAAAACCACCAAAAATAGAAAGGTTTGTTAAATTTAAGGAAATGAAACTAAAAAGAAATAGTGTTGGGTCAAGTTAGGATGGTAAAAGTGTGATCATGTGTCATTGAGTGTTTGCAGTCAGTTCTGGGCAAGTGGTCCATTCTCCATAAGTGCATATTGGAGATCGGGTCTTGCATAGTAACTCTCATCTCATGTCTACCCTAGTGAGCAGGTTAAAGTGGGTAAATATGGGGTGAGGTGGTTACAGGGTGGTACCAAAGCTTCCAAGTTTAAACACTTGGACTAGATGGGCTAGATGTGATTGTTATGCATGCATGTTAGTAGTCAATATGTTAGTAATGCATTGTGATGATCATTGTTGAAGTTGATGATGTTGATATTGAGACAACTGATATGTTGATTTCAATACACACACACACATATGTTTTGCTAATATGAATTAATTGTGCAAATGATACAACCTCCCTTGAACTTCACTAAGGTATGTTTGATCATGTTTATATTTGGTTTATCTGACACGACATGTTTGCAATAAGAATATCAGAGATGACAAGCAGAATGGTGAACTACAGTTCACATGAATCTCCTTACAGATCAGATGAATAAGATGGTGATGATTACTCCCCTGATATAGCAGATACATTGATAAGTTTGAAAGTAGAAAAAAAAAGTTGCAAGGCATATAATGACATGATAATTTAATCACAGGAAAGGATTTCTAGGGCACAGGAAAAGAAAGCAGAGGTCAATGTAGTGATCCTTTAGAGCTTATCACATTTATAGAGACAAGGACAACCACACATCAGTTATGGACAAGAGAAAAGGACAAATTGAGCATATGGTAGCAAGTCTCATGGTGGACACAAGTCAGACAAGGATGACATGGTTAGAGGTGGTAGATGGATGGATACACTTGATAGGAGAGGTAGTGATTATAGTTTTTATTTTGGTTATGGATCAAAGAGATAACATGGTCACCATCGTTATCATCCTTACAAGAATAGTGAGAAGCAATACTTTCTATATGAGTTTAATAAATCCAAGCCTCATACCTTTGATAGAGAATTTAAGAAATCAAAAGATGTAGACGCATTGCTACTTGGGATGAAGAAGTTCTTTGAGTTACATGATTATACAGAGAACATGAAGGCCAAGATAATTATTTTCAGTCTCAAAGGGAAAGCGAACATCTGGCGGGAAGATGTGATGTGTGTCAAGGGTATGAAGAGAGAGGAGTTGAGTTGGCATGAGTTTAAGAGACTCTTCAAGAAGAAGTATTTGTTAGAGAAATACTATGATAGAAAGGCTAAGGAGTTCGACAAGTTGAAGATGGGGTCTATGACAGATGAAGAGTACATGACTAAGTTTCTAGAGTTGTTGATGTACCATATCTCAAGGATGAGAAGACGAAGGTTCAAAGATTAGTTAGTGGATTGTCATTAGAATTTAAAGATCAGATTGAGTGTGATGGGCCTCGAACTTTGGAGGAAGTAATTGGGAAGTTGAAACATTGTTATGAGAACTCTAAGCATAAGTTAGAACCTAAGCAAGGTTGGAAAGATAATGACTAGACTAAAGGAAATTGAGATAAGAAGCAAGGAAGACCTCAAGATGCAGGTAACAAGGAGAATGTAGTATCGTACAAGAAGTTCAATGTAGTTGACAGAGGACAGGGATTTCAATCTAAGGAGAAGAACAAGGGTGATGGCAGGAAGCCTTTGCAATATTGGACTTGTGGGAAGGATCATCGTAGGATATATTATCCACAACATTAGGAAGGAATACCTCATATTTATAGTGCTCAAGAGACATAGACAGTTGGGGATGTTGGACAGATTATTCCTCATATTTATGCAACATTGGTTAATAGGTAGGCTGATCATCAGGCATATATTATCGAGATGAAAGGTAAGCTTTGTAATCAATTTTTTTCTATTTTGATTGACCGTAGATGTAACTATAGTTATATTAGTACTGACTTGGTGGATAAGTGTTGTTTGAATAAAGAAGTGCATGTAGAGTCTTGGTTGGTGTAGATGGATACAGGTACCAAGAAAAGAGTTCATAACTGGGTGAGATCTTGTGCATTTGACCTTAGCGAAATGTCTACATCAACGTATATAAATGTTCTTCTATTGGAATAATACAATATGTTGTTGGGTATGGATTGGTTGTACATTCACAGGACTAAGGTAGATTACTATGATAAGACAATTGAGTGCTTGGATGACAATGGGGAACACATAATCTTGCAGGGTAAGAAGAAACCTACATCAGTGAGAATGGTTACAACTATGTAGGCTAAGAACAATTGCAAGAAAGGGGGTGTATTGTTTGCAATGCATGTTTCTAGTGATAAAGATAAGGATGTTGAGGATGCAAAAGGCTTGAAGAGGTACCTAGTTTTGTAGTAGTTTCAGGATGTATTTCCAATAAATATTTTAGAGTTTCCACCTCACAAGGAAGTGGAATTCTCTATTGAGTTGGTACTAGGAGAAGCACCAGCATCAAAGGAACCTTACAGGATGAGCACTCCAGAGCTAGTGGAATTGAAGTTGTAGTTGAATGAAATTCTTGATAAGGGACACATTAGGGTGAGTGTATTACCTTGGGGTGCACCAATATTTTTTTTTAAGAAGAAGGATGGTACTATCATGTTATGTATTGATTACAGGAAGGGGAACAAGGTGATGATCAAGAAAAAGTACTCACTTCCAGGGATCAATGACTTGTTTGATCAGTTGAAGGGAGCAAAAATGTTCTCGAAAATTGATTTGAGAACAAGGTACCATCAGGTATGCATCAAAGAAGAGGACATCTACAATACTGCTTTCTGGACCATGTATGGGAATTATGAGTTTGTTGTGGTTCCTTTTTGTTTGACTAATGATCTGAAATGAGGGTTTAGCATCTTGTAATACTTACAAGAACCTCCCATTCCAAAGCTTAACAAATATATGACCTAGCTTATGTTGACAATTGTGGAATTAAGTACTTGAAACAAGTGTATGTATTTGTTTGTTGTTAACTTTTTTAGTGCTTTAAGTGTTTTTGTTGATATAAAACACATATAAGAGTAATACAATGCAGCAAATAAGCAACACACACATAATAGAAAATTTAATCTAGGACTTCACCCTAATATCATGGACTATGCCTCCTTGAGCTCTTGTCAACTTTACTTGGCTCTTTGGGATTATAGTAAAGCTTCTTTTACAAGTTCCACACTTAACTCCAAAGGTTACTGAACTGAACCAATGGGCTTAGAATACCATCTATATGCATGGTTGTCCTCACTCTGCAAACAGAGCTAAGCTTCCTTGGACTTTATTCCTTCAATCAGTGCTCTAAGCTATCTTGAGCTTCTTGATGGCACTAACTCCCTGATAATTATTCATTTGTCTCTAGAACTTCTTCTTCTGTCTCTAGCACATATCAGACACCTACAACAGACTAATCATTTGATCATGTGTTGCCTGAAACTTCCCTGTAGCTTCTTAGCCCTTAGAAGTTCCCAAATGTTTCTGAAAATCCCTACAATGGATTCAGAAGGTCCTTTACAGTCAAAATGACTATTGGATCACTGAGAGTGAGTATTGGTAGATCCTACAACTACCTCCAACCTCTGGTGGCTTCTGAGCTCCAAATCAATCTTCCTGGATGAAATTCTCCATGAAGATGACTTCCTCATCTTCTCTGGACTATCCCATAGGCTTCAGAAGGCTCTAATTAGCCTAGCGAGCCTCTTGTTCCACTCTCTCCAAGTTTCTCTATCTCTCGGGCTTTGCCTCTGTTTTCTACCTTCTCGGTTTGAAAATTGCTCTTTGAGTGCTTTTATGAGATATCCTCTAGGGATACTCCACCAATTTTGGCGACTGCACTTATCTCCATCTAAATTAGCATATCCAATAAAAGCTAGCCACTCCTCCAGGTTGACCGTCAGAGGTGGCCATTAGCATTACCATAACTGTTGGGTGCACATATGTGCGGTATAATCTCGACGATTAGGGATAATCCTCCATAGAGCTTGCGATCGGGTTAACTCTCAACCATCGATCTATCCCATCCATCCAATGACTATCACGTCGTCCTCTGGCAAACTCGTCTGGACGATTTCCACAGTTGATGTGACCCCGCTCGATCCAACGAACATCACGCAGTCTCTTGCAGATTTCTGCACGACCGATATCAAATCGAGGGTGCACGAGAAAAGCAGTTTTGCCCTACTACGTGTCGCCTGTTGAGGCTAATCATGTGATTTTGGTAGAACATTGTTTCTAGCCTTTCACCCAAGTGAGAAACCATTTAATGTCTTTCCAAGACCACCCACGTGCTTAATTCATATTTTAAGAAAAAGGTGCTTAATAAAGGTTTTAGCGCTTAAAGCCAATATTAACCTTTTAACGCTAATTCACCTAGGACTGGCAGTCATGTGAATTGCAACCGCATATACATTGTTTTTAACATTATTCTTAACTATGGTTAAGGTCCTTGATCAACATCTGATCACTCCTCCCCATTAAGAATCTTTTGGACCCCAAAAGACTGATATACTAATTTGTACAGTAGATGAGAGTACCAGCACCCTCTTCTTTCAGCCTCCATACACTTACCTTGTATGTCTAGTGCCTCTAAACCAAAACTCGAAGGTAGTCAACACTTTCCTTCCTGAATGCGCTTGTCCTCCTATTAAGAATGGTTTTCCTTCAAAATTTTTGTTAAGAAGCTTACAGAACGTAGCTGAACATCGCTTCCTTGATCATTGATCCAAGGTGCCTGAAACAAACATTCTTCTGACATCTTGTCAAAAACAACATAATACAAGAAAACAACTTGATGGCATAAAATCTTGCTTCATCAAAAGAAACAAATTTCACATCATGTGAATCATCATCATGTCTTTACATCTTGTATACAAATTATCGACTGAATAACAAGCTGACAAAAAACATGCCTTTTCAAACAACTGACTCTTCAAGTCAAGCATGTACAAAAAGAACTTTAATGATTCTTTTTCAAAGTAGGAATAATTCCACCTCTTGTGAGATACTTCATCATTATCTCCTTTTTCAATCTTGGAGACAAAATCAACTTTTTCCAAGTCAATATGACATTACATGCATGTTTTAAATAAAGCAATCAACCATCACGTCAATTACACATACATGTTCAAATATAAGGAAATCATGAACATCCCTGTGTTCATACATGCTATTCTCATGTATGTATTCCATTCTTCAATTTTCTCTTAAGCACAATCAATAGTACAAGATCCTCAAACATATGTACATGTACTTACAAAGCTAAAATGAATATAATTTTGCTGCAATAAAGCGAGTCTCATACTCAACTTTTTCCATTCACCATTTTGGTAAAAGCATGCAACTTGCGTTTCATTAGCAAACAAATGCATAAAATCAAAATACATGCAACCTTAATTGGATAAGAACTCTAACCATTTCTTACCAACCCACATCAAAGGCGCTTCCTTTATCTACACATTGACATCAACATGTGAATCATCCTGCAGCACATCGATTATGGAAATTTCCTTTCCATTTTTTCCATTTTCTCTTCCCACCTTAAAATTTTGTGGAAGCATTGTTGGATTCAGAGTCCAACACTTTGCAGCAATATGTCCTTGCTTATGGCAGTAAGTGCAACACGTGCATCTTCTTGACAACATGATTTTCCTTGTCCAATGAACCTTTGGCTTCTTGCCTCCTTTTCTTCAAAAGTTTCCTATATGTGGCCATTCTCTTCCAACATCTAGAAATGTTATGGTTATCCAAACCACGAAAGGAACATGCAATTTTTTTCCAATTCTTATGTGGAAATTTATCATGCTTTGCATAATCAAAGGAAATATGATTGAAATCAGATTTATACCTTTCTCTTTCACCTTTGTTACCTTCATGAGGAGGTGAATCGAATGAAGAAGTGGCTCCCTTTGGAACACCATCAATCTCTTCAATGGTTTTAGAGATTTCAAAACTCTCTTGTTCGAGTGCATGCTTATGAGCACCTTCTTCTTGCAAAGTATGTTTCAAACTATTGCATTACCCATGAATACAATCTTTACAAACTTGAGGTAGAGAACCTGAAATGAAACTCCTTATAGGAACTGTTTCAATTACCTTCATGGTTGTTGTGGAACTTTCTCCATAAGATTGTCCATAGCCAAGACCCAAATACTTAGTCCTTTCCTCAACCATTATTGGCTCAACAATTCCATGTGCATGTTTGCCCAATCCTTTTCCTTCATAGCCCATTTTTGACATCAACTTGGACCCTATGCCTCTTGTATGTTTTTCAAAAGAATGAACATAAACATTCTTAGAGGAAATTGAAGACAAACTAGGCTTTTTTGCCTCTTTTTCAAGCTGATACTTGACTAAGGCTTCTTTGGAAACAAGGAGTTGTGTCTCCATCTCATGCATCCTTTCTAGGCTCATATTTGCAATATGAAGTTGGCTCTCCATTTCCTGCAATTTTTCAGAAAGCAAATTCTTCTCTTCTTTCATGGAATTCAACTGCTCTTGAAGTTTGTTACTCTTCCTTTCATCCTCATACATTTATCTCACCATATCCATCATCATGAACAAGTCTTGCTTCATGTCTTCATTGAAGAATCTTGTGAAGGAGGAAGATTTTGAGAACTCACTTGTAGAAGTTGTCATTATAGAAATGAACAAAAGAACTTCAACAAAATTCACAAAGATCTTATTCAAGTAGCATTTTTCAAACAAACCTTCTTGTGTTTCAAGGATTGCCTTGAGGTCCTTGGGGTAAGGAGAATGCCTTCAACCCTTCTTCCTTCTTGTCCTCTATTGGACTTAGCTATCTGTAGCTTTCCCTTAACCTTTGCAAACTCAAGCAATAGTCATTTTACAAACAAACAAACAGTCAAATCATTTGTACTGTTTAAACACCTATCAAGTCAAACAAGCAATCTATTGCTCTGTCTATCAAACATCTTATTTCTCTGCCATTCAAGAAACTATGCTTTGTCAATCAATTGATCATTCTCTATCAATCAAGCAACTAGCTTTGGTACCACATGATCTGAAATGAAGTTTTAACATCTTGTTATATTTACAAGAACCTCCCACTCCAAATCTTAACAAATATACGATCTAGCTTATGTTGACAATTGTGGAATTAAGTACTTGAAACAGGTGTATGTCTTTGTTTGTTTTTAACTGTTTTCGTGCTTTAAGTGTTTATGCTTATATAAAACACATATAACAGTAACATAATGCAACAAATAAGCAACACACACATAACAACAAATTTAATCTAGGATTTCACCCTAATATCATGGGCTACGTCTCCTTGAGCTCTTGTCAACTTGACTTGGCTTTTTGGGATTATGGTAAAGCTTCTTTTACAAGTTCCAAACTTAACTACAAACATTACTGAACTGGACCAATGGGCTTAGAATACCATATATATCCATGGTTTTCATCAATCTACAAATAGATCTAAGCTTCACTGGACTTGATTCCTTCAATTATTGCTCTGAGTTGTCTTGAGCTTCTTGACGGCACTAAATCCCTCAAAATTCTTCAATTGTCTCGTGAACATCTTCTTCTGTCTCGAGCACATGTCAGACACCTACAACAGATTGATCATTTGATCATTCACTGCTTGAAACTTCCCTGTAGCTTATTGACCCTTAGAAGTCCCCAAATGCTTCTAAAAATCCTTGCAATGGATTCAGAAGGTCCTTTACAGTCAGAATTGACTATTGGATCACTGAGAATGAGTAGTGGTAGCTCCTACAACTGCCTCCAACCTCCAGTGGATTTTGAGCTCCAAATCAATCTTCCTGGATGAAATTCTCCATGAATATGACTTCCTCAGCTTCTATGTACTATCCCATCGGCTTGAGAAGGCTATAATTAGCCTAGCGAGCCTCTTGTTCCACTCTCTCTGAGTTTCTCTGCCTCTGTTTTTTGCCTTCTTTGTTTGAAAACTGCTCTTTGAGTGCTTTTATGCGATATCCTCTAGGGTTACTCCACCAATTTTGGTGACTGCACTTATCTCTAGCTAAACTTATGATATCCACTAAAATTTAGCCACTACAGAAGGCTGACCGGTGGAGGTAGCCATTAGCATTACCGTAACTGTTGGGTGCACATATGTGCAGTATAATCCTGACACTTAGGGATAATCCTGCATAGAGATTGTGATCGGGTTAACTCTCAACCATCGATCTATCCCGTCCATCCAACGGTTGTCACGTTATCCACTGGCCAACATGCCTAGACAATTTCCACCGTTGATGTGACCCCACTCGATCTAATGGACAAAGCGCAATCTTGCGCAAATTTCTACACGATCGACATCAAATCGAGGGCGCGTGAGAAAAGTACGTGTTACCTGCTGAGGCTAATCGCGTGCTTTTGGTAGAATATTGCTTCCAGCCTTTCGCCCGCGTGAGAAACCATTTGTTGTCTTTCCAAGACCACCCACGTGCTTAATTCATATTTTAAGAAAAAGGCGCTTAATAAGGGTTTTAGCGCTTAAAGCCAATATTAACCTTTTAATGCTAATTCACGTAGGACTTGCGGTCATGTGAATTGTAACCACATGTACATTATTTGCAACATTATTTGTAACTGTGGTTAAGCTCCTTGATCAATATCTAATCAACTAATGCTCTAGCTACTTCATGTGCCTAATGAATAGTGTGTTACATCCTTATTTGGAGAAGTTTGTGAAAATATTAATTAATGACATATTAATATATCCTAAGAATGAGGAAGAGCATGCAGAACATCTAGCAACAGTGTTGAGATTTCTAAGAGAAAATCATTTGTATTCCAAACTTAGTAAGTACAGTTTCTTTCAGATAAAAGTTCATTAGTTGGGGCATGTGGTTTCCAAGGAAGATATAGCAGTAGACCCAAAAACGATCAGAGCTATCATGGAGTGGGAAAATCCTAGGAATGTGGATGAGATCAAATCATTCATGGGGCTAACAAGTTATTAAAAATAGTTGATCATGAACTTATCAAGAATTTCCTATCCTATTACATCTTTGCAGAGGAAAGGAAAGAAATTTGAATGGACAGAGGAATGTGCAACTCGTTTCGAGTATTTGAAGTAGTTGCTTACAAATGCTCCAGTTCTAAAGATCGCATATCCAAATAAAGAGTTTGTGGTATGTACAGATGCCTAAAAAAGGGGACTTGGTGGAGCCTTGATTTAGGAAGGACACATAGTATGCTATGATTCAAGGAAACTGAATGAGCATGAGCAGAATTATGTGACTCATGATCTTGATTTGGTAGCAATTATTCATGCCTTGAAGATGTGGAGACGCTATCTTCTTGGTAGGAGGTTCATTTTTATGAGTGATCACAGTGGGATGAGATAATTATTTGACCAACCTATTCTAGATGCCAGGTAAGCTAGGTGGTTAGCTATGCTCAGTGAGTTTGAATTTGAGATCAGGTACATTAAGGGAAAGGATAACAAGGTTGTAGATGCTCTTAGTAGAAGAGTGCAAATGAATCACATTGCAATAGTGAGTTCTTATGGGACAGACTTGTAGGAGCATATCTTGCAGGTAGGGAAAAATGATGACATGTATTAACAATTGAACTATAGGTGATAGCAACAGGGTGTAGGTGATAGGGATGAGAAGTATCATTTCATGGAAGATGGCTTAGTCATATTTAAGAACATGATTTACGTGCCAAATGACAATGATCTCAAGAAAATTATCTTGATGGAGTTTCATGTCAAGCCATATTCAGGTCACCCAGGATATCAGAAGATATTGACAAAAGTTAAGAAATGTTATATGTAATGGCACCTCCCACATTTAGCCACTTTCACCAACCTATCGAGGTAAACACAAGTGGAGGGATATTATGACATGAATCAACCTCCTAAGCATATTTAACTAAGTGGAATTGACCAAACAAAACTTTACTGGACTTCCTCAGGAGCTAAACAACCACTCCATGTGCCCAAGCCCTGAGCCAACTTTCTTTTTTATTGATTTGGACTCCCAATCACTTGTGTAACAAGACAAGTCAGTGACTTTAAATCTCCAATCGCATGAATAACCCTACCTCCCAACGAATACAATATAGAATTCCCAATTCTATGCATGCGACCCCAGAATCTGAGGCACTTTTTCAAGGCTAGTATCCAACCTCTGCCCATAATTTGATAGAACTTTTCAGAATGATAAATGACACTAGGATAAAGCCATTAACACAAAAAATAGACAATAACTTGACCTAACCAAGCCTAACCATGAAATTAATTCAGTCAAACACATGGTGAACATCCATCAAAGCCAACTCATAACATGTACATTTAATCATAAAATACAAGATGAAATTAACTCTTCTTAACATATACAAAATCCAACCAAGTCAGGGACTTCCACATACCACTTGACCATAGATTGGGCTGATCCAAATCTTTCTTTCATCCAATCACCCCTGTTCCCTATACCAATCATGAATGTGGGATCTCATGGGATAAACCAATGCATAAAAAACCAAGGGAATCCATAGGCTAAACCACCTCCACCCTCACACTATCATGATCTCACCTAAACTAGTCCCGAGATCTCAAAACCAAACCAATTTTGTATACCTTAAAATTCCTTCACCATCCCTTGAGGAATTTTCCTCTCTCCACCCACCTGTTGAGGGCTTCCCAAAGAAAACCATCTCCACCCCCAACCCTTGTGATTTTTCTAAGACCACCTCACCTAGATCCAAAACCTTCCAGTAATCCAAAGCTCAACCAAGAATGAATCCCATCAGACCACGGCTATTCAGAAATGGAACGGAAAGGTTGAAACCATTTCCAAACCCAACAAAACCCATGTTAACAACAGTTGATAAACCAAACACACACATGCATGTACCATGCATACCAAAACCAGCTAGGAAATCACACGTGCAACCTATTACCTGCAAGTATTCCTGTTGAAGTTCTTGGTCCAACTCTTCCTTGCTTGATCGTTTCTTTCCTTTGCATTCTTTCCCTTTCTTTCCTTTCCATTTCTTTCCTTTTCTTGCTTGTTCTTCCTTTGCTTGTCTTTTCTTTCCTTTGCTTGCTTGCTTACTTCCTCCTCTTGGTGCTCTTCTCCTCTCTCAAGCCAATTCCAAAACTAAATTGGCAAAAGGCCCCAAACAGATTCTCTAATGACTTTTTATTATTAATGCCTCTAATTTCTTCATTTTCCCTCTATTTTCCTTCAATTTACTCCTCACATGCAACTTGTGACGTTGCATCTCCTTTTTCTCCTAGTTTCGTTTAATTTCATAAATAAAATGCCAATAATGTCTTTTTTCCTTTTCAAAGCCTTTGCCAATTTCCTTATCCATAATAAACAAAAAGTGATGCCCACTGGGATATATTTCCCAACATTCAGCGTGGAATAAGTGTCCCATGACCTTGGTCTTATTTTTCCTTTATTAACTTTATTACATGAACTTTTAACCCGAGGATGTTACAGAACCCTCCCCCTTAGGGGAACACTGAACCCGATGTTCTATGACACCTATGACCAGCAAGATCACTGAAAAGAAAAACATATTTCCCATGCAGCTTCATAACTTAGCTCGATACAGTATTTACAATGAACAACCTGCTAAAAAGAAAAATGATCATGACAAACATGAAAACATGACAACCATACCACTTATTGGAGCTTTATAACACAGCTCATTCTGTTATTTACAATAGAAACCATACATAAATATGTATATATACGAAAAAAAATCAATTGCGTCCACCAGAAAATAATGAAGGATACATCTGATCAACCATCTCCCGTGTAGCTTCATCAGGCCCAAAGTGCTTCCACTACACTTTAAATTGCCTGATTGCTTGGTTCCAGAGCACGATTTGTTTCCACTTCAATATGAATTGAGCTTCCGATTGGAATTCTCCTTATGGTTCCACCTACAATATAGACCAATTATTCACATGATCAACATCTTTCACATATATTTTGATAAATGAAGCATGGAAAACATCATGGACTTTCATTGTCGAATGAAGTGCAAGTTTGTAGGCCACTGGTCCAATCCTCTCAATGATATCAAAAGGACCACAATATCGAGATACCAACTTGGCACATGACCCAATCCTCAAGATTTGTTCTTGGGCTTGATACACAAGTACACATGATCCCCAACCTAAAATTCCTTAAATGACCTATGTTTATCTGCATAACTCTTATGCATGTCTTGTGTTGTCTTTAGATTATTTTTGATAACCTACATTTCCTGTTCCATTTATGCCAACATGTTTAGTCCTATAAGTGTTGTGTTCACTGGATCACTCCAATTTATGGGAGTATTACAACTGCGCTCATAGAACTCTTTAAACAAACTCATCCTTAGTGACTCTTGATAACCATTGTTGTAAGAAAAATCCACCAGTGGAAGATACTCATCCTACCTCCTCTACTAGTGCACAACATACATCCTCAGCATGTCCTTCAGTATCCCATTGACCCTCTCTATTTGTCCATATTCTACATATGATAAGTTGTATTGAATGCCAACTCTATACCCAAACCTGTAAACAACTTCTTCCAAAACTTGGAAGTGAACTTGGTGTCTTTATCTGATATGATTTTCTTAGGAATACCATGTAATCTCACTATCTCCCTAATGAATATTTTAGCTACCTCACTGGTAGAATTAGTAGTCTTCCTTGGAACGAAGTGAGCTACCTTTCTCAACCTATCAACCACAACCACTATGGAATCATTTTATTTCGATGTCCTCAGCAAACCTGTAATGAAATCCATGGAAATGACCTCCCATTTCCACTCTGAAATCGGAATAGGTTGTAACAAACCAACTGGGTGTTTACACTTAGCTTTCACCTATTAATAGTCCAGACATCTAGCCACAAACTCTGCCAATTCCTTCTTCAAGTTCGCCCAATAGTATAAATTCTTCAACTGTCAATGTCTTATGATATTTCGGGTGACCTGAATATGGCTTGACATGAAACTCCCTCAAGATAAGGTCCTTGAGGTCATTGTCATCTGGCACATAGATCTTGTCCCTAAATATCACCAAGCCATATATTGTGAGATGATAATCCACACCCTAATCACATGTACCCTGCTACTATGACTTGTGCCTAAGCTCCCCATACCTATCATCCTTTTGTCCTGCCTGTAAGATCTGATCCTATAATTTGTTCTATAAAAGCACATAGTTACAATGTGGTTTATTCGCACTCTCCTACAGAGAGAATCTGCAACCCTAATCTCCTTTCCTTTAATGTATCTGATCTCAAATTCAAAATCACTAACGGTAGTCAACCATCTAGCTTTCCTTGCATTTAGATTAGATTGTTCAAATAGATACCTCAATCCACTATGATCACTCATCCACACAAACCTCCTACCAAGAAGATAGTGCCTCCACATCTTCAAGGTAGGAATAATAGCTGCCAACTCAAGATCATGAGTCACATAGTTATGTTCATACTCATTTATTTTACTTAACTCGTGACACACCACCTATCCACCCCGCATCAGGACTCCACCAAGTCCTCTCTTGCAAGCATCTATACACACCACAAACTCTTTATCTGGATCTGTAATCTTTAACATTAGAGCATTTATAACAAACCGCTTCAACTGCTCAAAACGTGTTGCACATTCCTCTGTCCATTCAAATTTATTTCCGCTTCTCTACAATGATGTAATAGGATCAATCTGTGAGAAATTCCCGATGAACCGACTGTAGTAACCTACTAGCCCCGTGAATGATTTGAAATCATCCACATTCCCAGGAACTGCCCATTCCATGATAACGCTTATCTTTTTTGGATCCACTGTCATACCTTCCTTGGAAACATGCCCAAGTCATGTACTTATGTCTGAAAGAAACTGCACTTACTAATCTTGGCATAGAACTGATGCTCTCTTAGAAATCTTAATATTGTTGTTAAGTGTTATGCATGCTCTTCCTCATTCTTTGAATATATCAATATATCATCAATGAATACTACCAAAAACTTGTCCAAGTAAGGACGCATCACATTTTTCATCAAGCGCATGAAAGTAGTTGGAGCATTAGTCAATCTGAAAGGAACCACAACAAAATCATAATACCCATACCTATTCTGGAAAGCAGTCTTGTAGATATCCTCTTCTTTGATGTGCTCTTGATGATATCATGATCTCAAAATCAATCTTCAATAACATTGTTGCTCCCTTCAACTGGTCAAACAATTCATAAATCATCAGCAATGGATACTTGTTCTTGATCGTCACGTTGTTCAACTATTTGTAATCAATACATAACCTGAGATTACCATCCTTCTTCTGCACAAACAATATCAATGCACCCCAAGGCGATACACTTGATCTAATGTATCCATTGGCAAGCATTTCCTTACTACAACTTCAATTCCACTAAATTTGGAGTGTTCATCCTGTAAGGTGCCTTTGATGTTGGTGCTTATCTTGGTACCATCTCAATAGAAAATTCCACTTCCTTGTAGGGATGCAACTCTAAAATCTTCGTTGAAAATACATCCTAAAAATTCTGCAAGACAGGGTACCTCTTGAGGACTTCCACATCTTCAACATACTTACCCTTGTCACTGGAAATATGGATTTCAAATAGTACACACCCCTTCCTAAAAATGTGCATAACTTGCATAGTTGTAACCATCCTCGCTGATGTAGGCTTCTTCTTTCCCTATAAGATTCTCTTTTCCCCATTATTATCAAGGCACTCAATAACGTTTTCATAACAATTTACTTTGGTCCTATGGAGGTATAGCTAATCCATACGCAAAAGCATATTATTTTATCCCAATGGAAACACATTAAGATTTGCAGATGTAGGCATACCATTCAGCTTGAATGCACAAGCTCTTACCCAATGATGAACTCTTTTCGTAGTATTTGTAGCCAACTGCACCAACCAAGACTTTGCGTGCACTTATTTTCTCAAACCACACTTTGTTGAAAAATGGAAACAAGAAATGCTAAAAATAGCAATTTGGGTACCAGCGCTAGATTGGGCAACAAGGAATGAAAAATGGAAGTGCTAAAAATAGAAGTTCTATTTTTAGCAATTCAGGATCGATTCCTATTTTAGTCAGTCCTTGGACTAAAAATAGGAAGTAAAATTCGAATTTGATATTAACAAAAGTTTGTAAATTAATTAATTAATTCATCTTGAGTTAATTAGTTAAGGAAAATCAAACTTGAAGTCTATGTGAGGACATGCAACAGTTTATCTATTAATTGAGGAATTTACCCTTCAGTTAAAGAGATAAGGATGAGTTCTAATCTGAGTAGTAATTAGTTGGCTCAGTTAACTGAGTCAAGTCCAGTTATAATTGATTTAAATAGTTTGTTTAAATTAAGTAAGTCCAGTTAGTTAATGCTTGCATGCATGTAACTATTGTTCTTCAGATAACTGTATATACTCATAAATAACTCATGCATATCAGTTCTGAGAAAGACCCAGTTGATATCAGAGAAGGGACAACGTAATATCAGTTGGATGGATTTTTTCCTATAAAGGAAAATCATCCAAGCAGAAGGATCAAGGTTCCTTGAGGATTGTGCAGTTTTACAAGGTGTGAGATCAGTGTTACACTTGGTAGAGGAGGATCACCCAGGAAAAACTGCATAACGAAATAGGAGGCTTGGAGGGCAGAGGAGAAGGCTTAGGAGAAGTCTTGATTGCCTATGACCATCCAGGAGGATTGCACTGAGAGCTAGCTAGCTGTGAGAGCTAAGGCTTTGTGTAATCATGATGTATTACTAGCTTCATCTGTGAGGATTGTACTGAGAGCTGGCCAGTTGTGTGAGAGCTAAGGCTCTGTATAAATCCTATGTATGATAATATAAAGTTGGGGCTTTAGGCTGAGGTTTTCACGGATAAATTCTTCTATGTTATGTGTAATTGATTCCTTCTTATCAGTTATATCTATTCATGCTTGATGTTGCTCATGTTCAATTAAGCTTCCACAAAGTTTATGGTAGATGTAGATCTAGTATTATACTTTAGTACATTGCATATATCAGTTTGATCTACAAGTGAAATTTTTACATGATATAAGTGAGAAAGCTGATTTGTAGAGAAAATTCTACATGGTATCGAAGCACGGGTGATCAAGGAAGAACAATATACTGAGAGGAGATTTCAAAGTTTTGAGTTTTGGGCCGAGAGTTTGCAGAGCAGATCTGAAAATTTCTATACAAAATTTTCAAAAGAAAATAGCAGATTTGGATTTCTTGCGGAAAAAGACCCAAATTCAAAAAAACCATCAGCTAAATCGAATTTCAGATGAGGGAGATATCGTTGATTTAAAATCAGCTCTTTTTCTAAAAAATTTCGTGATGGCACGAAAGTGGAAATAGATTGGTGTGCTAGCCAAGAACCTGTATGCACTTGAGGTACAAGATGCATGCAAAGCCTTGAAGAGCAAGGAAAAAGATTAGACACTTGGTGGTTAAGAGGGAGAGTAAATTACCTCTCAACATGCAGCGCTAGAAGAAGTGTCAAACGATTATGGAGGAACCACGATTGTTGAAGCAACTTCAGGAGATTGTGGAGCAGCCACAACTGGGGAAGCCAAGAGGAGACATAGTGGAGGCATCCACTCATGCAGAGACCTCTAGTAGGGGGAAAATTCAAGCAAGGTGGGCAGAGGGATCACATGCAGCCATACCTCCAGGTAGGAGGTGGGGTGATGTGGAGTGATCATCCCAAGGAGGAGGGGCAGGATCCTTGAAGTACCCAACCTCTTTGATTCAACTTTGCTATAGGAGCCCCGATGAGGAGTAGCAGAACTGACTGATTGGGTAGAGACAGATGTAGATGGAATGGCAGAGAGAGCTACAATGCAGGAATCCCAAGACAACGCAGAGCTAGGAGGTTGCAGCAATGCGAGAGGCACAAGTGTGTTGCACCAATGCAGGATGGCACAGAGAGGTGTGCAATGGTGCGAGAGTCACAAGTGTGTTGCATTAGTGCCGGATGGCACAGAGAGGTGTGTAATGGTGCGAGAGGCACAAGGGTGTTGCACTAGTGCAGGATGGCACAGAGAGGTGTGCAACGGTGCGAGATGCATGGAGATGTTGTAGTAGTGCAAAGGTCAGAGTGGGAGCACTTGTCAGCAGTAGGTAGAGCTTCAACATTAGAGTATGTTTCTAGCAAACAGAGAGGTCAGTTGGGAGCTTTTTTTTGTTTCAAGAGTTGCTGAAGCAACCACACTTGGTAGAAATGTTGCATGTAGAACATTCCAAAGGTACATAATCGGGTTCGAGAGGAAGCCTTTCTTGTTGAGAGGGAGTGTTGAAAAATGGCAACAAAAAATGCTAAAAATAGAAGTGCTAAAAATAGCAGTTTGGGTACCAGTGCTAGATTGGGCAACAGGGAATGAAAAATGGAAGTGCTAAAAATAGAAGTTCTATTTTTAGTAGTTCAGGATGGATTCCTATTTTAGTCAGTCCTTGGACTAAAAATAGGAAGTAAAATTTGAATTTGATATTAACAGCAGTTTGTAAATTAATTAATTAATTCATCTTGAGTTAATTAGTTAAGAAAAATCAAACTTGAAGTCTATGTGAGGACATGCAACAGTTTATCTATTAATTGAGTAATTTATCCTTCAGTCAAAGAGATGAGGATGAGTTCTAATTTGAGTAGTAATTAGTTGGCTCAGTTAACTGAGTCAAGTCCAGTTATAATTGATTTAAATAGTTTTTTTAAATTAAGTAAGTCCAGTTAGTTAATGCTTGCATGCATGTAACTGTTGTTCTTCAGATAACTGAATATTCTCTCATAAATAACTCATGCATGTCAGTTCTAAGAAAGACCGAGTTGAGATCAGAGAAGGGACAGTGTACTATCAGTTGGATGGATTTTTTCCTATAAAGGAAAATCATCCAAGCAGAAGGATCAAGGTTCCTTGAGGATTGTGTAGTTTTACAAGGTGTGAGATCAGTGTGAGAGATCAGTGTTACACTTGGTAACAGGGGAATCACCCAGGAAAAACTACACAAGGAAACAAGAGGCTTGGAGGGCAGAGGAGAAGGCTTACGAGAAGTTTTGATTGCCTATGAGCATCCAGGAGGCTTGCACTAAGAGCTGGCTAGCTGTGAGAGCTAAGGCTTTGTGTAATCCTGGTGTATTTCCACCTTCATCTGTGAGGATTGTACTGAAATTTGGCCAGCTGTGTGAGAGCTAAGGCTTTGTATAAATCCTATGTATGATAATACAGAGTTTGGGTTTTAGGCTGAGGTTTTCCCGGATAAATTCTTTTGTGTTATGTGTGATTGATTCCTTCTTATCAGTTATATCTGTTCATGCTTGATGTTGCTCATGTTCAATTAAGCTTCCACAAAGTTTATGGTAGATGTAGATCTATTATTATGCTTTAGTACATTGCATATATCAATTTGATCTGCAAGTGAAATTTTTACATGATATAAGTGAGCTAGTTGGTTTGTATAGAAAATTCTACATGGTATCGGAGCATAGGTGATCAAGGAAGAACAATATACTGAGAGGAGATTTCAAATTTTGAGTTTTGGGCCGAGAGTTTGAAGAGCATATATGAAACTTTCTGTACAAAATTTTCAAAAGAAAATAGAATATTTGGATTCCTTGTGGAAAAAGACCCAAATTCAAAAAAACAGTCGGCTAAATCAGAGTTCAGATGAGTGAGATATCGTTGATTTAAAATCAACTCTTTTTCTAAAAAATTTCGTGACAACGGGAAAGTGGAAATAGATTGGTGTGCTAGCCAAGACCCTGTATGCACTTGAGGTACAAGATGCATGCAAAGCCTTGAGAAGCAAGGCAAAATATTAGATACTTGGTGGTTGAGAGGGAGAGTAAATTACCTCTCAACATGCAGCGCCAGAAAAGGTCTCAGACGATTATAGAGGAGCCACGATTGGTGAATCAGCTTCAGGAGGTTGTGGAGCAACCACAACTGGGCAAGCCGAGAGCAGACATAGTGGAGGCATCCACTCATGCAGAGACCTCCAGTAGGGGGAAAATCCGAGCAAGGTGGGCAGAGGGATCACATGCAGCCATACCTCCGGGTAGGAGGTGGGGTGATGTGGAGGGATCGTCCCAAGGAGGAGGGCCAGGATCCTTGAGGTGCCCAACCTCTTTGATTCGACTTTGCTACAGGAGCCTCGATGAGGAGTAGCAGAATTGACTGATTGGGTAGAGATAGATGCAGATGGAGTGGCAGAGAGAGCTACAGTGCAGGAATCCAAGACAGCACAGAGCTAGTAGGTTGCAGCAATGCGAGAGGCACAATGGTGTTGCACCAATGCAGGATGGCACAGAGAGGTGTGTAACGGTGCGAGAGGCATAAGTGTGTTGCATCAGTGTAGGATGGCATAGAGAGGTGTGCAGCGGTGCGAGAGGCACAAGTGTGTTGCACCAGTGCAAGATGGCACAGAGAGGTGTGCAACGGTGCGAGATGCATGGAGATGTTGTAGTAGCGCAAAGGTCAGAGTGGGAGCACTTGTTAGCAGTAGGTAGAGTTTCAACATTAGAGTATGTTTCTAGCCCAACAGAGAGGTCAGTTGGGAGATTTTTTTTGTTTCGAGAGTTGTTGGAGCAACCACACTTGGTAGAAATGTTGCATGCAAAAAATTCCAAAGGTACAGAATCGGGTTCGAGAGGAAGCCTTTCTTGTTGATAGGGAGTGTTGAAAAATGGAAACAAGAAATGCTAAAAATAGAAGTGCTAAAAATAGCAGTTTGGGTACCAGTGCTAGATTGGGCAACAAGGAATGAAAAATGGAAGTGCTAAAAGTTCTAATTTTAGCAGTTTAGGATGGATTCCTATTTTAGTCAGTCCTTGGACTAAAAATAGGAAGTAAAATTCGAATTTGATATTAACAGTTGTTTGTAAAATTAATTAATTAATTCATCTTGTGTTAATTAGTTAAGGAAAATCAAAATTGAAGTCTATGTGAGGACATGCAACATTTTATCTATTAATTGAGTAATTTATCCTTCAGTTAAAGAGATAAGGATGAGTTCTAATTTGAGTAGTAATTACTTGGCTTAGTTAACTGAGTCAAGTCCAGTTATAATTGATTTAAATAGTTTGTTTAAATTAAGTAAGTCCAGTCAGTTAATGCTTGCATGCATGTAATTGTTGTTCTTTAGATAACTGAATATTCTCTCATAAATAACTCATGCATGTCAGTTCTCAGAAAGACCCAGTTGAGATCAGAGAAGGGACAGTGTACTATCAGTTGGATGGATTTTTTCCTATAAAGGAAAATCATCCAAGCAGAAGGATCAAGGTTCTTTGAGGATTGTGCAGTTTTACAAGGTGTGAGATCAGTGTGAGAGATCAGTGTTACACTTGGTAACAAGCGGATCACCCAGGAGAAACTGCACAAGGAAATAGGAGGCTTTGAGGGCATAGGAGAAGGCTTACGAGAAGTCTTGATTCCCTGTGAGCATCCAATAGGATTGTATTGAGAGCTGGCTCGCTGTGGGAGCTAAGGCTTTGTGTAATCATGATGTATTTCCACCTTCATCTGTGAGGATTGTACTGAGAGCTGGCTAGCTGTGTGAGAGCTAAGGCTATGTATAAATCCTATGTATGATAATACAAAAGTTGGGGTTTTAGGCTAAGGTTTTCCCATATAAATTCTTTTGTGTTATGTGTGATTGATTCCTTCTTATCAGTTATATCTGTTCATGCTTGATGTTGCTCATGTTCAATTAAACTTTCGCAAAGTTTATGGTAGATGTAGATCTAGTATTATGCTTTAGTACATTGCATATATATGTTTGATCTGCAGGTGAAATTTCTACATGATACCAGTGAGCTAGCTGATTTGTAGAGAAAATTCTACACACTTATCCACCAGCTCAGGATTAACATAACTATAATTGGATCCAAGGTCAATCACATCTTATCACAAATATTTTCTTTCATCTCAATAATGGATGTCTGGTGATCTACTTGCTTGTTGTCCACAATTGCATAAAGCCGAGAAATGTTATGGCCAACATCCTCAAGTGTCTGTGCCTCCTGAGCACTTTAGATCTGAGGCCTGGTACACTATTACAGTGGACAATCCTTCTTGAGATGATATTTTAGACAAATCCAACACTGCAATTTTCATCGCTTATATTATGCTACTCTCTACGCTGAGACCCATGTCCCTTCTCAATTTCATTAAACTTCTTGTAAGGAAAAACATTCTCTTTCTCACCTGCATCTTGAGATCTTCCCTGCTTCGTTGGCCACTCCCCTTTAAATTTCTCATTCCCCTTCAAATCATGCTTAGCCTT
Source organism: Pinus taeda (assembly GCA_000404065.3). Taxonomy (NCBI): domain Eukaryota; kingdom Viridiplantae; phylum Streptophyta; class Pinopsida; order Pinales; family Pinaceae; genus Pinus; species Pinus taeda. The sequence continues at coordinate 5,138 of APFE031344819.1, read as the reverse complement.
AGCTTTACACTTTGATTGCTCATAAAAATGCTTCAGTTTCCTAATGGATTCCTCCAACTTTCGAGGCTTATCAAAATCAATCCAGTCTCTATATGTTGTTGGCAACCCACTAATGAACCTTTGAATCTTTTCTTTCTCATCCTTGATGTAAGGCACATACCTCAATAGCTCCAAGAACCTGCTAGTATACTTATCATCTATCATAGAACCCATTTGTAGCTCATAAAATTTCTTAACTCTATCATCATAATATCTTTAAGATAGGTACTTCTTCTTGAAGATTTTCTCAAACTCATCCCAAATCAACTCTTCTTCTTGAATGCCTCTAACATTATTCACATCTTCCCACTAGATGTCTACTTTCCTTTTAAGACTGAAGGTGGTTATTTTGGCTTTCATGTTCTCTGAGTAGTTATGAAATTTGAATAAATTTTTCATCCCAAGCAACCATCCTCTGCATATTTTGACTTCTTCATCTCTCCATCAAATGTAGGGGGCTTGAATTTCTTGAAATCCTCTCACAAGTACTCATTCCTCCTATAAGGATGATGGTGGATGATGGTGAGGATGTCTCCTAGATGAGGAAATAGAATGAAACCCATACATACAAGTCCTCTTGTCAAGCGTACCCAGTGATATACCACCTCTGACTATGTCCCCTCTATCTAACCAGTATCATGGTCTTGTCCTACTACCATATGCCCCATTAGTCTTCTCTTCATGTTCTTGCTTAAGCCTCAACTATCCATATCTTTTCAAGTATGAAAAACTCTGAAAGATCACTGCATTGACCTCTACCTACTTTTCCTTTGCCCTTGCAAGTATTTCCTAAGCCTCAACCAAACTATCATTGTCTACCTTGCAACTTTTGATCTCTTCCCTCAAACTCCTCAATGTGTCTTCTATATCAGGAGAATACTCATTTCCTTGTTTCCCAATTGATATGTAGGGAGAGTCATATGAACTGTAGTCCACCATTTTTATTGTCATATTTGATTCTCTTCTTCTTGCAAGTATACCATGTCAGAGAAACCAAATAAATACATAACCAAAATCATGCCTCAATGATGTTCAAGGGAGACTATCTCATATGCAAAATCAATCCAGGAGAATACTCATTTCCTTGTTTCCCAATTGATATGTAGGGAGAGTCATATGAACTGTAGTCCACCATTTTTATTGTCATATTTGATTCTCTTCTTCTTGCAAGTATACCATGTCAGAGAAACCAAATAAATACATAACCAAAATCATGCCTCAATGATGTTCAAGGGAGACTATCTCATATGCAAAATCAATCCAGGAGAATACTCATTTCCTTGTTTCCCAATTGATATGTAGGGAGAGTCATATGAACTGTAGTCCACCATTTTTATTGTCATATTTGATTCTCTTCTTCTTGCAAGTATACCATGTCAGAGAAACCAAATAAATACATAACCAAAATCATGCCTCAATGATGTTCAAGGGAGACTATCTCATATGCAAAATCAATCCACATTAGCATGATACATGTATAATCATAATAATGTCAATATGCCAACATCATGCATAAAAATACCAACTACATACCATGACCTCATGCATGACAACCATAACCATGAAAATGCATGTATAACAACTTGCTTCTAGCCCATCTGATCCAAATGTTTGAACCATGTTTTGATACCAATCTGTAATGTCACCTCCCACATTTACCCACTTTCACCAATCTTTCAGGGTAAACATGAGTGAAGGGATACTATGACATGAATCAACCTCCTAAACACATTTAAGGAAGTGGAATCAACCAACCAAAACTTTACTGACCTTCCTCGGGAGCTACAAGACCCATAGGAGCTAAACAACCACTCTAGGTGCGCAAACCCTCAGGAAATTTTCTTTTTTAGTGATCTCGACTCCCAATCACTTTCATAAGAAGGAAATCTAGTGAATATAACCCTCCAGTCGCACCCAACGAGTGCAGTCTAGAATTCCCAGTTATGTGCATGCGACCCCAGAATCTGAGCCACTTTTTCAGGGCTAGGATCCAGACCTATACCTAGAACTTGATAGAAATTTTCGAAACTATTAATGATACTAGGAAAAATACATTAACAAAAAACTCAGACAGGAAATTAAGCTAACCAAGCCTAACCATGACATTCATTATGTCAAATACATGGTGAAAATGAAATCTACATGTCAAGAATGCATATCTTAACAAAGAGATCTGAAACTTATCTAAGAATCATCAAGAAGCTCTGATTCCCTCTCACCATAGCTGCCATAACATCTATTAGGTCATGCATTCGATAACCATTAATTTATCAATCAATTTATGTTAAGATCCATAACTAGAACCTGTCATACAACCATGTTTATAACAAACATATAACTAGATTAATAATAATGATAAAACAACCATCAAAACCAAATCATAACAAGTACATTTACTCATAAAATACAAGATGAAATTAGCTCTTATTAACATATGCAAAAGCCAACCAATTCATGGACTTCTACGTACCACCCAACCATAGATTGGGCTAAAAAAATTATTTCTTTCAGTCAATCACCCCCATGCCATATTCCAAGAATGAATGCGGGATATCATGGGATAAACCAATTCATAAACAACCAAGGGAATCCATAGGTTAAACCACCTCCATCCTCACACTACTGTGATCTCATCTAAATCTGCCCTGAGATAACAAAACCAAACCATGCTTGGATCCCTCAAAATTACTTCACCATCCCTTAACAATTTTTTTTGTCTCTAACCACCTATTGAGGGCTTCCCTAAGAAAGCCATCTCCACCCCCAACCCTTGGGGTTTTCCTAAGACCACCTCACCCAGATCCAAAATCGTTCGGCAATCCAAAGCTCAACCAAGAATGAATCCCATCACACAATGGCTATATGGAAATGGAAAGGCAAGGTTGAAACCATTGTAAAACTTGGAAAAACCCATGCCAATGACATGAAATGATCCAAATACACACATGCATGTACCATGCATGCCAAAACCAGCTAGGAAATCACATATGCAACCTATTACCTGCAAGTATTCTTGCTAAAGTCGCTTGGCCCAACTCTTCCTTGCTTGATCCTTTCTTTATTTTTCTTTCTTTTCCTTCCTTTCCTTTTCTTCCTTGTCCTTCCTTTGGTTGTCCTTGCTTCCCCTTCCTTTCTTGCTTGCTTCCTCCTCTTGTTTCTCTTCTCCTCTCAGAAGGAAATTCCAAAAATAAACTGACAAAATTCCCCAAAATGATGCTTAGATGCCTCTAATTTCTTCATTTTCCATCTATTTTCCTTCAATTTCCTCCTCACATGCAACCTGTGATCTTTCATTTCCCTCTCTCCTAATTTCCTTTATTTTCATAAATAAAATGCCAATAATGCATTCTTTTTCTTTTCAAAGCTTTTTCCAATGCCTTTGCCAATTTTCTTAGCCATAATAAACAACAAGTGATGCCCACTAGGATATCTTTACCAACATTCATCTTGGAATAAGTGTCCCTTGACCTTGGCCTTTTTTTTGCCTTTATTAACTTTATTACATGAACTTTTAACCCAAGGTTGTTACACTATCATTGGTCAAACTTGAAGAAAGTGGTGGTTGAGTTTGTTGCGAGGTTTTTGGATTGTCAACAGGTAAAAGAAGAGTGTAAGCATCCAAGTGTCTTATTGCAGCCAATTCTAATTCCAGAGTGGAAATGGGAGGTCATTTCCATGGAATTTATCACATGTGTCCCAAAGACATACAGAATGCATGATTCCATCATGGTTGTGGTTGACAGGTTAAGTAAGGTAGATCACTTCATTGCAATTAAGTCTATGAATTCAACTAGTGACATAGCTCAGATTTCCATTATAAAGATACTGATATTTCATAGCTTCTTGTTCCTAAGAAGATTGTATCAGATAGAGACACCGAGTTCACTTCGAGGTTTTGGAAAGAGTTGTTTGCATGTTTAGGGATAGAGATAGCCTTTAGTATAGCTTATCATCTGCAGACAGAAGGACAAAAAGAGAGGGTTAACAAGATTCTTGAGGGCATGTTGAGGATGTATATCATGCATCAACAATGGTGGGACGAGTATCTTCCATTGGTAGATTTCTCATATAAAAATGGGTATCAAGAGTCCTTGAAGATGAGTCCAATTTAGGTTCTTTATGAGTGGAGTTTAATACTCCTATTAGTTGGAGTGATCCAATGAACATGGTATTGATTGGACCAGATATGTTTCCAAAGATGGAATAGGAAGTGCGGATTATCAAAAAGAATCTAAAGGCATCAAAGAATAGGAAAAATAGTTATGCAAATCAACACATGGTATTTAAGGAGCTTTAGGTTGGGGAACATGGGTACTTGAACATCAAGCCTAAGAATATCTCCTTGAGGATTGGATCATGTGCCAAGATTGCACCTCAATATATCGGATCTTTCAAGATCCTTGAGAGAATTGGACTAGTGGCATACAAACTTTCACTACCTCTGACAGTGAAATTCCATGATGTTTTTCATGTTTCATTGCTTAAAACGTGTGTCCAGGATGTTGATCATGTGATTGATTGGTATGTATTGTAGGTGGAATAAGAGGGATAATTCGAGCTAGAACCACAATGCATATTGTAGCGGAAACAACTCACGCTCCGAAACAGAGAAATCAAGCAAGTTAAAGTGTAGTGGAAGCATTTTGGCCTCGATGAAGCTACATGGGATATTATTAATCAGATGCAAGCTTTATGTCCTTCATTATTTTTGGTTCAAACAAATAATATATTGGTATATGTATATGTATATATATGGATGTTGTTGTAGATGCCACAATGAGTTTTGTTACAAATCTCCAATAAGTGGTATGATTGTCATGTCTGTTATGTTGCCCATGTTTTATAGTTGTTTTTGATTGTAAATATTGCATCGAGCTATGTTATAAAGATCCATGGGCAGTATGTTTTTTTTTCAACGATTTGAAGACCATAGGTGTCATAGAACGCCGAGGATAGTGTTCCCCCAAGGGGGAGGTGTTTTTAACAACCCTGGTTGATTTCCCATGTAAATTAAAATAAGACCAAGGTCATGGCACACGTATTCCAAGTTAAATGTTGGGAAACGCATAGTGATGGGCATCACTGATGATTAACTAATG